>QXTE01000465.1:0-52599 GCA_003942145.1 Platysternon megacephalum
CCCCCGGAGCCGCCCCCCGACAGACACCGTAATCCAGTTCTCCTGTCACCCCTGGAGCCCGCACCCCGACAGACACCGGGAGCCGTCTTGGAGCCTCAGAGGAAGGGCAGTTGCAGTCTGCAGAGAATAGCAGAGAGACACACAGGGAGGTTTATGTGGTTAACCCAGGTGTAATTTACAGCGCGAGTTCCAGCAGTAGCATCACTGCAGGTTTTGGCTTGTAGCTGCGGGGGAAAGGGCGGAGCCTCCCTCTGGTTCCCACAGGGGTCAGACAGCGAGAAAAGTGGCTGGGACGCAGCTATTTCGCTGTGCACTGTTGTGCACCAGTCTCCCCACTTTAAAATAAGTCCCGCACAGGCATCTTCCAGGTTTTTTGGAAAATAATGAATTTGTGGTTCGAGGACTGGCCTTATTAGCCACCTGAGGACCCATAATTCCCATAGAAGATGATTATACTTTGTAAGGAGAGTGATTGCCCATCATCATCATCATCATCATCATCGTCCCGCTGTGAGGACGGGAATGACCCCCGGGCTCAGGGATTGTGCTGCTTTTTGTTTTGAGTGAGTGAGGTTCCCGTTGCCCCTCCTCTCTCTCTTTGTGCCTCTTTCTCTGTCTACCTCCATCTGCCCCAACACACACCCCGACTTTCTCTCTCTCAATCTGACCTAACCATCCACCCTTCGCCTCTGTGTTGTGTCACCCTCTCTCCCTAGTATCAGAGGGGTAGCCGTGTTAGTCTGGATCTGTAAAAGCAGCAAAGAATCCTGTGGCACCTTATAGACTAACAGAGGTTTTGCAGCATGAGCTTTCGTGGGTGAATACCCACTTCTTCAGATGCAAGCTCTTGTAAACACCCATGTGTCACGGAGTGTGGGGGAGTCCGGGCCCTGTACCCCCAGCTTCCTGCGATTCACCATAACTCTCAGCCAGCCAGTAAAACAGAAGGTTTATTGAGACGACAGGAACACAGTCCAAAACAGGTCTTGCCAGTACAGACAACAGGATCCCCTGTAGTTAGGTCTATCTGGGGCCCCAGGGAGGCCACTCTCCCCGCTGGGAAGCCCCAGCCCCTTCAGAGTCCCCTCTTCATTCCCAGCCAGCTTCCAAAAACTGAAAAACCTCTTCCAGGCGTCTCCTTCCTCCCTTCCCCCCCGGCTCCTCCCCCGGGCTTTGTCCTGTGTCCAGGTTCCCAGTCAAAGGTGTTACCTGGTCTCCAACTCCCCTCCTGGGTTCTCATGTTACATGCTCAGGTATCTCCCTTCCCCCATGCAGACAGTCCCAGCCAAGCTCCCTTGCAGCCTTCCCCCTCAGTATTCACATAACACAACAAAACATTCTCACTTCTTCACATCTCTCCCCCCTTCGAGACCGAACTGAGCAGGGTCACTTCAGCCAATGACCTGGGGAAGTTCGAACCTAGCAACGTTCCCATGGATGCCCCATCATCTCTCCCATTCCTTGGTGAGAATTACACCAGGCCCTTCCAGTCTTCTGTCCCCCTTTAAGTCGGGTCTGCTCGATGGCACTCGTAGTCCGCATGTGGGGAGGCTCATGCGGCCTGTGCCCTTTTTCCACCCCCATACCCCTGGGGTTCAGACTGGGGTGGGATCTTCTCCCAGCGTTCCAGTCTGGAGGACTAGGATTCGGGCTCCCTTGGTGAGGAGTCCCCCTTCTGACCTTGCCCACCCCCTGGAAAGGCTCCCCTAGGCTGGGCAAGGGTCCCAAAGCTGGTTTCCCCTTGTCCCGGGCCTTCTTCACCCTCTGACAGGGGTCACAGGATCGGCAATACTGCCGGACCGTAACAAACACCCCCGGCCAGTAAAAGTTCTCTAGCAGCCTCTGCTGGGTACGCCAGATTCCCTGGTGCCCTGAGAGGGGGGTGTCGTGGGCCCAGTACAGCAGCTGGCGGCGATACTTCCGGGGTACCACCAGCTGCCTCCTGACTCCCCCTGACTCCATTTCCCCGGGGGNATGGCCCTGACTATGGGTCCCGACCAGGGCACCCTGGGGGTTGCTTGGCCAATCCTCCAGGTCTCCCCCCATCAACACCTCAGTGGGCAGATGGTGGTGTACGCCCACGTCTTTGGGGCCCTCCTTGGCCCCCCATTTGAGGTGTACCCTTGCCACGGGCACCTTGAATGGGGTCCCGCCCACCCCCGTCAGAGTCAGGTAGGTGTCGGGCACCACCCGATCTGGAGCTACCACCTCGGGCCGGGCCAGTGTCACCTCGGCGCCCATGTCCCAGTATCCATAGACGTTCCTCCCATCCACCTCCAGGGGAACACGGAACTCGCTCCGCAGGGACAGCCCCGCGCCCACCCTGTAAACGGAGAACTGGGTGTCCGGAGCATCCATCCCCCCAGAGAAACTGGCTTGGGGCCCTCCTCCCTCCTGAGCAGTTGGCAGGTTGTCAGCTCTCCTTGCCTGGGCCGTCTGCCCCTCATCTGGCTGGGTCCCTACCCAGTCAACCCGGTGCGGATTTGGTCTGCTCAGCCTGTCCCTGAGCTTGGGGCACTGGGCCCGTATGTGGCCTCCCTGGCCACAGTAATAGCAGCTCATGTCCCGTTGGTCCCCTCGAGTGGGTTGGTTGGTCCTGACGCCGGATGTTCCCCCGTTGAGGGGGTTCTCCATGTTTTCCCTATGGGAGGTCCCATGGTGACTCTCTCGCTGCATCGTGGCGGGCCTGCTCCTTTGGGACGCCTCCCTGGTATCCCCTGCCCGACTGTTCACAAACTCGTCGGCCAGCTGCCCTGCATGCTGTGGACTCTCTGGCTTTTTGTCCACTAACCACAGCCTCAGGTCGGAGTGGCACTGCTCATACAGGTGCTCCAGTATGAATAGGTCGAGCAGGTCCTCTTTAGTTTGGGCCCCAGCTGTCCACTTGCGGGCGTCCTCCCGCATCCGGTTGACCAATTGTAGGTAGGTGACCTCAGGGGTTTTGCGCTGACTCCGGAACCTTTTCTGGTACATCTCAGGGGTCAGCCCAAACTCGCGGAGCAGGACCTGTTTGAACAGTTCATAGTCCCCTGTCTCCGTCCCTTTCAGTCGGCTGTACACCGCCACGGCTGGGGGGTCGAGTAAGGGGGTGAGAAACTGGAGCCTGTCTGCAGGATCAACCCTGTGCATCTCGCAGGCATTCTCAAAGGCAGTCAGGAAGCTATCCATGTCGTCCCCCTCCTTACGCGGGGCCAGGATGTGCTTGTCAAAGCTCCTTGCAGTCTTGGGTCCCCCCTCACTCACCGCAGCCGGGGCCCCACTGCTCCTCAGCCTGGCCAGTTCCAGCTCATGCTGATGCTGTTTCTCCTTCTCCTCCCGCTCACGCTGATGCTGTTTCTCCTCATGCTGACGCTGTTTTTCCCGTTCCTCTCGTTCATGCTGTCTCTGTTTTTCACGATCTGCCAGCTCTCTCAGTTTTAGCTCTCTCCCCCAATCCAGCCGCCCCCCTTCCTCGGAGGCTGAGCGTCGCCGGGAGGATCCCCTGCTGGCCGGCGAGCTTCGCCGGGAGGATCCCCTGCTGGCCGGGGGGGTCACGGTGCCCTCGGTATTCACGGGGCTCCTCCCCACCCTTCCCCTAGGCATAGGAAGGGGGGGTCTCGGGAAGCCCTCAGCAGCTGGCTGACCACTCCCAGCTGGGACAGACACTGGTGCCTGCGCTGCATCTGCCAGGCTGCTTCCCTCAGAGACAGGAATCAGTTCATTCAAGCGATCTCCCTCCTCCAGCTGGGCAATGAGCTGTTCTTTAGTGAGCCTCCCAATGCGCAGCCCCCTCTGCTTGCACCGCTCCACCAGGTCGCTCTTAAGCCGCTTGGCATACATCTTCCTGCTGGCCACTCACAGGCCTGGGTGCTCACCGCTCCCCACAGTTTCCAGGGAAACCCCTAGTGTGCCAGCCCTTCTCGAGGTCACCACCTCTCTGCCAGGGTCGAGCTGCAGGCTCCTCCGCCCCTGGGACTGCTCGCTGAAATTCCCCGGGGTACCCTGTTACTGCAACAGTCCTTCTCACTGGTCACACGCTCCCAGGGGTTAATCACTCCTGAAACCGTCCCTCGCTGACTCTTCGCCTGGTCCCCGTCAATCCCCCTTCATTTTACTGCTCCCCAGTCACTTACTGCAGGGAGTGCCGTCCACGGGGTGCAGTATATCCCACCTCTACCACCAGTTGTCACGGAGTGTGGGGGAGTCCGGGCCCTGTACCCCCAACTTCCTGCGATTCACCATAACTCTCAGCCAGCCAGTAAAACAGAAGGTTTATTGAGACGACAGGAACACAGTCCAAAACAGGTCTTGCCAGTACAGACAACAGGATCCCCTGTAGTTAGGTCTATCTGGGGCCCCAGGGAGGCCACTCTCCCCGCTGGGAAGCCCCAGCCCCTTCAGAGTCCCCTCTTCATTCCCAGCCAGCTTCCAAAAACTGAAAAACCTCTTCCAGGCGTCTCCTTCCTCCCTTCCCCCCCGGCTCCTCCCCCGGGCTTTGTCCTGTGTCCAGGTTCCCAGTCAAAGGTGTTACCTGGTCTCCAACTCCCCTCCTGGGTTCTCATGTTACATGCTCAGGTATCTCCCTTCCCCCATGCAGACAGTCCCAGCCAAGCTCCCTTGCAGCCTTCCCCCTCAGTATTCACATAACACAACAAAACATTCTCACTTCTTCACACCATGACAGCCACAAGAAGAAGAACAGATGCGCTTTGGCCACAGGGAATGAACCCACAGAGTCCCCAATAAGTTTCATGCCCAGTAAATTAATTCTGTTTCTGGTTTCCTCTCCTAGTGGCCCCGGGCCGAGACAACATCCAGCAGCCGGGCTCCGCAGAAGGTTTGGAGGGAACCGAATTGAACCTCACTTCCTCTCACCCCTCAATCAAGACCAATGAATAGATATTTTGTTACTGGCAGTTCCTGAATGGAGGGCCTCAATATACAGCTTCTGGATACCCGGGAATCCATATTAGCTCCAAGCTGGAGCAAGTTTGCATGTTTCTGGAGACAAGAAATCCAGCGCCCTGGCCCAGTGCAGGGTGCGGCTGGCAGACGCAGCGGTGTATTACTGTGCTCTGAGCGACACAGGGTGACAGCCAGGGGTGGCCCCGTACAATAAATATCTCATTTTTCTGGGCTCTGTGTGTACGCGGGGGAAGAGGAGGGGAGAGGAATGTTGGGTGTCGTTCCATGTGGGGGAGGGAGGAGAGGGGTGGTGAGGGAAGACAAGAGATTAAGAAAACACTGGGGACAAATGTACCAAGGTCTCTGTGCTCCTATTTACCTAAGCGACTGGTGAGATCTGATCCTTTGGAAAAAGTCTAAGAATATCCCCTTCAGAGAGATCTATGAAGCACAGTAAAAGTTAAAACAATGCAAATAAATAAACAAACCCTTCCCATTACATCTGCAAGGGAAGTATTTTGATATAGACAGATAGATACATACAGCGTTGCAGTCGCGTTGGTTGGAGGTTATTAGGTGGACAAGGTGGATGAAGTAATCTCTTTTATTGGACCTGTGATGGGTTCAGTCACAGAGATGCCCTTGGGACTGTCACCTGATGTGCTGAATTTACCTCTGAGCCCCTTTTCCCTGCCAGCTTGGGACTCCAGAACCCTGCCTTGTTGAGCCAGACACGCCAGCCTGCTGCAACCCAGACCCAGGTCTGGTCCACGTCCCCAAAGCTGCTGACTTTAATCAAAAACTGCTCAGCAGGTCACCTATCTCCAGCACCCAGACACCCAGCTCCCAATGGGATCCAAACCTCAAATAAATCCGTTTTACTCTGTATAAAGCTTTTACAGGGTAAACTCATAAATTGTCCGCCCTCTATAACACTGATAGAGAGATATGCACAGTTGTTTGCTCCCCCAGGTATTAATCGCTTACTCTGGGTTAATTATTAAACAAAAGCAATTTTATTAAATACAGAAAGTAGGATTTAAGTGATTTCAAGTAATAACAGACAGAACAAAGTAAGTCACCAAGCAAAATAAAGCAAAAACACACAAGTTTAAGCCTAATACATTAAGAAACTGTTTACAGGTAAAATCTCACCCTCAGAGATGTTTAAATAAGCTTCTTTCACAGACTGGACTCCTTCCTAGTCTGGGCCCAATCCTTTCCCCTGGTACAGTCCTTGTTAGTTCCAGCAGGCATTTCAGGTGAAAAGCAGGGGCTTTCTCACGTCTGGCACCCCTCTTGTTCTGGAGGAGGACGAGGAGGAAAGCGGGAGTGAGGGTGCTGGGGCGGTGGGAGACACCCCGGANTACCCCGGAATCCCTGGAGGCATACAGCCAGGAGCTCTTCTCGAGCCAGGAGGAAGGTAGCCAGTCGCAGCGGCCGGTACTTGGTGGAGGACAAACAGAAGAGCGGGTTCCTGGTAAGCGGCTTTTTTGGGGGGGAAGGAAATTTTTCGGGAGAGGAAGGTTAGGGCTGCATGCATGCCTAGATGCGGAATAGCGCATTGATGTGCTCTATCACATCGCGGTAATCGGCCGCGGTAATCTCTTCGAAAGTCTCATCCAGCACGTGGGCAATGCGCTTGCGCAGGTTTCTTGGAAGAGACACCGTGGTCCTTGTCCCAGTCAGGCTAACATGTCCGCGCCACTGTGCCGCGAGGGGAGGGGGGACCATTGCTGCACACGGGAAAGCTGCATATGGGCCAGGGCGGAAGCCACATTGCAGTAGAAGACCCTCCCTTGCTTCCCAGGTCACCCTCAGCAGTGAGATATCTTCCAGGATGGACTCCTGTGGAAAGTGTTGGGACAGTGTTCAGTGTAGGTGCCCCCTGCAGCTATTGGCTCTCCCCAAGGCACAGAAACCCAGAGGACAGTTCAGCCGTGAAACAATCAGTCCCCCTTACTCACCGTTTTAGGGCTCCCAAGGGTTATGTCCGCTCTCTTTGGGACAGGAAAATTATGCTATTGTGTAGACTGTGTGTGCCCTCCTCAAGTGCGGGGGAATGATTACTCTGTCTGGTATAAACAATGCTGCCTCTGTTAAGTGTTGCATTTTGCCTTTACAGATGCAACCTTNGTGTGTGCCCTCCTGAAGTGCGGGGGAATCATCACTCTGTCTGGTATAAACAATGCTGCCTCTGTTAAGTGTTGCATTTTGCCTTTACAGATGCAACCTTGAGATCTCAGCAGTTTGTGTTATCACCGGCTCAGAGACTGCAAAAACTCCGGAAGAGACCGCGGAAAAGCAAAGAAGACATGCTGCACAAAGTGATGCATCAATCTCTTACAGAGAATCAAAAAGTGCAGGAGTGGAGGGAGAGCGAAAGCAGGACCCGCAAGGAAAACGCAGCGCACCAGAAGCAAAGCACGGATCGGCTGATAAGCATCATGGAGCGCCAAGCTGACTCTATCCAGGCGCTCGTAGCCATGCAGGCAGAGCACTACCGCCCCCGCCCCCCCCCCCCGCAGCCCTTTTCCCAAAACTCTTTCCCTTGTGACCCCATGTCACCTCCAACCCACTTTCTCCAACATCCGGGTTCTTACCGCGAACTGCTGCCTCCAACACCGGTATCTTCACCAACCAGCCCTGAGAACTATGACCCTTATCCACTGCACTCAACCCCCCTCACCATGCAGTATAGACATCCTGAAGTGCAGCAGTCAATGCACAGCACAGGACATATGCAAATCTGTGATTCTACTGTTCCCCACCCCACCCCATTGCCCTTTCTGATTCCCAAACAGTTGTTTCTTTCAATAAATTAATTTTCTTTTCAATAAATGGATATTTTGGTTTTGAAAACATTCTTTATTATTGCATAAAGTAAAAGATACCTTAGCCCAGGAAACAGGCACTGCAAATCAGTGAAGCAAACACAGATTCCTACTAACATTGTAACCACAGGGCACCAGACATTACTGCTGGTTTTCAGCCTCAAATTGCTCCCTCAAGGCATCCCTAATCCTAGCAGCCCCGTTCTGGTCCCATCTAATAGCCCTGCTCTCTGGCTGTGCAAATTCAGCCTCCAGGTGTTGAACATCGGAGGTCCATGCCTGACTGAATCTTTCACCCTTCCCTTCCCAAATATTATGGAGGGTACAGCACGCGGATATAACCGCAGGGATGCTGTTTTTGGCCAAGTCCAGCTTCCCATACAGAGATGGCCAGCGGCCCTTTAAACAGCCAAAAGCACACTCCACAGTCATTCGTCACTGACTCAGCCTGTAATTGAACCGTTCCTTGCTACTGTCAAGGCACCCTGTGTAGGGTTTCATGAGCCACGGCATTAGCGGGTAAGCGGGGTTCCACGGATCACAATGGGCATTTCGACTTCCCCTACTGTGATCTTCCTATCGGGGAAAAAAGTCCCGGCCTCCAGCTTCCTGAACACGCCAGTGTTCCGAAAGATCCGTGCATCATGCACCTTTCCGGGCCACCCTGTATTAATGTCAATGAAACGCCCACGGTGATCCACTACCGCCTGGAGTACCATAGAGAAATACCCCTTCCGATTAACGTACTCGGAGGCTAGGTGAGGTGGTGCCAGAATAGGAATATGCGTCCCATCTATCGCCCCTCCACAGTTAGGGAAACCCATTTGTGCAAAGCCATCCACAATCTCCTGCACGTTACCCGGAGTCACGGTTCTTCTGAGCAGGATTTTATTAATGGCCCTGCAAACTTGCATCAGCACGATTCCAACGGTCGACTTTCCCACTCCAAACTGGTTCGCGACCGATCGGTAGCTGTCTGGAGTTGCCAGCTTCCAGATTGCAATAGCCACCCGCTTCTCCACCGGCAGGGCAGCTCTCAATCTCGTGTCCTTGCGCCGCAGGGTGGGGGCGAGCTCCTCACACAGTCCCATGAAAGTGGCTTTTCTCATCCGAAAGTTCTGCAGCCACTGCTCATCATCCCAGACTTGCAGGACGATGTGATCCCACCACTCAGTGCTTGTTTCCCGAGCCCAGAAGCGGCGTTCCACGGTGCTGAGCATGTCCGTGTATGAGACAAGCAATTTCGTGTCGTACGCGCTACGTGACTCGCTATCATCGTCGGAATCCTCGTCGGACTCCTCACTGTCACTTTGGATCCTAAGGAATAGCTCGACTGCTAAACGTGACGCGCTGGCAAGACTCGTCAGCATATTCCTCAGCAGTTCGGGCTCCATTTCCCACAGACCGAAACGGAGCACATAGATCGTGCTGCACAGAAACCGTTGAAAGATGGCGCCAAATGGTGCCAAATGTGGATGGAAACACAGGGTTTGCTGGGATGTGAAGCGATGCATCACGGGGCGTTGGGACAGGACCCAGAATGCCCCGCCCCCCACACCCCCATCCCACAAGCCACGGCGCCAGAATGGGAAGAGGTGCTCTGTGGGATAGCTGTCCATAGTGCGCTGCTCCCAATGCCGCTGCAAGTGCCGCCAATGTGGCCACGACAGTGCGCTGTCAGCTGGCAGTGTGGACAGACTGCAGCGCTTTCCCTATTCAGCTGTACGAAGGCAGGTTTAACTCACAGCGCTGTACAGCTGCAAGTGTAGCCAAGACCTCTGTGTTCTTTAACTGAGCCCCCAATTCCCAAACTGTCTCAGCATGTCCAGGCGGAGGCGGTCTCAGAGGAGTCAGAGAGAGTTAATCTTTGTGGAAATTCATTGGTCAAATGCAAAATGCGGGAGTTATCTGACTGTGCAGTGGAACCTTACCAGTTAAGACTCACTATTCACTAGATGGGGAGAAGGGAATTCGTTTAGCAGGATGTGAGTTGTTACATGAACTGGTCCTGATTTATGGCCGTTCCACACATGCAATTTGAGGATGGTGCTTTAAAGTATCTGTCTGTCTGTCTGTCCATCTCCATACACTCCCTCATCTATCTATCTATCTATCTATCTATCTATCTATCCCCATCCACCCCCTCTATCTATCTATCTATCTATCTATCTATCTGTCTGTCTATCTATCTATCTATCCCACCCACCCTATCTATCTATCTATCTATCTACCCCCCTCATCAAGAAAACATGAAAGTGCCTGTAGACATCATGGGCAGATTGTATTTATTTTCCCAGTTTGACCTTCAAAGCAATTTCGTGTTCTATTCTGAAGGGGTGTGTGTGTCTTATAATGTTGCCAGATAATCCCACGTTCTCAATATTTAAGGAGCCGCCAAACTCTGAATGTGATGTGGGGGTGGGGTTAGTATTAATTTATGTTACAAAAACAAGGAAATTTTACATTGTTTGACTAAACCATTTAGCAGCTAAGATACCACGGCGATGGAACACTTTATTAAAAAGGATGGATGGATGGATGGAGAAATAGAGGAGATGGAAAGTCCTGTGTGTATTGGGTTAGATGGAGCCAGGCAGAGAAATGGAGAGATTGAAAAAACCAAAATCTTACTCACTGAAAACAAAAGGCAGCACAATCCCCGAGCTCGGGATCGGCCCCATCCTCACCACGGAATAGCTGGGTCCCAGCCCCTTTTCTCTCTGTCTGACCCCTGTGGGAATCGGCCAGAGGGAGGCTCCACCCTTTTCCCGCAGCTACAAGCCAAAGAGAGACTGACTGTGCGGAGTGGTGCGCACTGAACAACGTGCAATGATGCTACCGCTGGAATTCGATCTGTGAGTGACAAGTGAGGCCAAAACCCGCATAAAGCTCTCTGTGTTTCCTCCGCTATTCTCTGCAACCTTCATCTGAGGCGCCAAGACAGCTCAATCTGCCTCTCAGGGGCTGGGCTCTGGGGGCATGACAGGAAGGAGAACGCACCAGGTGACCCCTCTGGGAGCTCCACATCCTCTTCTACCTCCACTTCTTCATCCAGAATTTCAGCCTCCGGGTTACCCCCTCCGACGGTGGTGTCAGTGATGGAGGTGGGGTCACCACCGAGGGTAGCATTCAAGACAAGAGGCAGCTCTTAGGTGCCCCACCGGAGCGATGATTTGCCTCTCGCCTTATGGTACACCTGCCTCAGCTCCTTTATCTTCCAGCTGCGCTGCTGCGTGTCCCGATCAGAGCCCCTTTCACACGGGTCCCTCACAGCTGTGACTGAGCAGACTCCTCTCCCCATACACTGATCAGCTCCCACAGCTCCGCGGTGGTCCAAGCGGGAGCGCCTTGGGCGATAGCCAGCCATGCTCACGGGGAAGACGCCAGGACACCTCTCCAGGCTGAGCCAGCACGCGGGAAATGGGATTTAAAATCCCTGGGTTTGCAAGCGGGAGGGGCGGGGTGGCCGCAGGGCAGCGGAGTTCAAATCGCTGACCAGAGCAGCAGCATGGGAATTGTGGGACACTTTCTGGAGGCCAATAAAATCGAGAAAACCAGGAGTGGTGTCTACACAGGCTGTTTGTCGCCAGTAAAGGGAGAGGAAAAGACAAAAGTCTCTCGCAGGGGTGGAAGTTTTTTGTCACCAAACTTGGGCGTTTTTTTCTATAAAAGTCCCTGTTGCGGTGTGTACGCTGTAGCTGTAACTTGCCAGTATAGACAAGCCCGATTCTTTCTGCTACTAATATTTCCTAACAGTGACATTATGTTTGCCACGTGGGGGCGATGTTGCCTCGGACATTAAAACAAACAACACGGTATTTTTCTGGCCGGTGAGTTCCCTTCTCTCCTACCACAGTCCCGCCCCCGCCCCCGCAGCCTTTCAAACAGCTTCCGTCTCTGGCAGCTCCGTTTCTAGGCACTTTAGCGACATTCGCTCCTGCGCAGGAGGAGAGGCGCTGCACCAGAGAGACACAATAGGCTCTTCCAAAGCATCATCTGAGGGGCAAAGTTATTGTTCTTCCCTTCTCTTCTCTGCAGAACTACGATCAAAGAGTAACTAGTTCTAGCTGTTGGTGACACCGTCTCTCTCTCGGGCCCATATTCCGGGAAGATCCAAGGATGCCTTTATCTTGGGTCACGGCTGTGTTGATCCTGTCTGTCCTAAGTGAGTGAGATTCCATCCCTCAGCCTGTTCCCATTGTATTCTTCCAGCTGCTAACCCTGTCCGCATAATTTGATATTGACAGTGCCTAAAATCTTGTGGGTGCTTATTATATCTGTGCTTCTATGTCTGTATTATACATGGAAATATAATACATTATATCTGTGCTTATATGGTATGTCTGTATTATGCATGTATTGTATTGCCATTATATCTGAGTGCATCTATTATGTATACATTATGTCTGTATCTACTGTATTTCTATTTGAACGGATTTTAAATGGTATATTCCTATGTCTTCTCTAACCTATTAAATTTCTATATCTGAATGTATGTAAAGTATGTTTGTATCATGTCTCTCTCCATCAATTGTATTTTTGTTATCTGAGTGCATGTATTATGTATTTATTGTGTCTCCCTGTATCTAATATGTTTCTATGTACTATTTTTATTACGTTACTTTATTTACGTGTTACTATTATATATTAATGTATCTAATATGTTTATATTAAATCTGTATCTATTGTCTTTCTATTATATATGAATGTTTCCATAATGTTATTATTTCTATCTATTATGTTTATATTCTATCTCAGTGTCACTATTTTATCTCTATATATTTATCATGTTTCCATTATATATGTGTCTGTTATGTGTACATTAACTTGTGTATCGAGTTGCTATTATGTCGCTCTGTATATAGTGTGCTTCTATTCTGAGTGTTTATATTATTATGTTTTTATTTTGTCCGTGAATCTATTTTGTTGCTGTTACATTTTAGTGCACACAATACGCTATTTTCCTCGCGCAGGACAGAGCAATGGAGACCCAGTCACCCAAACGAAAAGCAGCGTCCTGATCTCCCAAGGAGAATCTGTGATTGTTAACTGCACCTATGAGGCTGTTTCTCCCTATCTCTTCTGGTACGTGCAGTTCCCCAACCAGCCCCCCAGGCTCTTCCTGAGGGATGTGGGACGGCAGGACTCGGATGAAGGGATCAGAAAAGGGTTCGATGCCACCCACGATAAAAAGCACAAATCCTTCCACCTGTGGAAACCGTCCAGCGAACTGACCGACTCCGGGACCTATTACTGCGCCGCGAGAGACACAGTGACACGAACCAGTAGGGGAGCTGCGCAAAAACCTCCCAGGGGCTGTGGCAGGAATCAATGGTTCCTGGGAGCGACTCGGGATGGAAGGGGAGGAATTCTGCAAGCACTGGACCTGGAACAGAAATGTCTGTCTCTCACACAAACCAGCAGCACACAAGCCCTCCTCCAGTCTGCATCGCCTCTTTCTGCTCCCGCCCAGGATTTTAGGATTGCAGGATGCACTGGGCAACTCATAGAACAAAATTCGCCATCAACTCAGGAAACCAGGAACGAATGAAGGGAGCTGCGTAATCTGCCTAGGAAATGAAAATTAGTAACTTCTCCCCAAACCAAACCGCACACAGATCGCTGGCTAGATATTAATAATAATTATTTTTTTGTGTTATGCTAGCACCCAGCAGACCCCAGTCATGGACTAGAATCCCGTTGTGCTAGGCGCTGTACAAAGACGGAACAACAACAACAACAACCCAAGTATAAGGCAAGAAACAACAGGTGGAGACATACAAGGAAACCGTGAAGTAATAGTGCCTAAATCAGGGGTTCTCCTACTGGGGAGGTCTGACCCCTCAGGGGGTCATAAGGTTATTATGTGGGGTTCGTAAGCTGTCAGCCTGCACCCCCAAATGCCCCTTGGCCTCCACCATTTATAATAGTGATTAATATAAAAATGTGTTTTTAATGTATAAGGGGGGGGGGGGTCGCACTCAGAGGTTTGCTGTGTGAAAGAGGGTCATCAATACAAAAGTTTGAGAGCCACTGGTCTAAACAGGTAAGACAGACACAGGGTGGGGGAAGGGCTATAATATATATGCAGGCCTGTCAATTAATTGCAGTTAACTCTAATGATTAACTAAAAAAATTAATTGCATTTAAAAATTGCAATTACTCACAGTTTTAATCACACTGTTAAACAATGGAATACCAATTGAAATGTATTAAACATTTTTGGATGTTTTTCTACATTTTCAAATATATTAATTTTAATTACAACACAATACAAAGTGTACAATGTTCACTTTATATTATTTTTATTACAAATATTTGCACTGTAAAAATTATGAACAAAAGTAATAGTATTTTTCAATACACCTCATACTATTTCTTTTGTTTTTTAGTGCAAATATTTGAAATAAAAATATAAAGTGAGCACTGTAAACATTGTATTCTGTTTGTAATTGAAAACAATATATTTGAAAATGTAGAAAACATGCAAAATATTTAAATACATGGCTATCTATTATTCTTTAAAAACACAATCGCATGATTAATCTCAATTTATTTTTTTTAATCTCTTGAGAGCCCTATTATCAGCCAATATTTACCATCAATGATGGGGTCTAAATTAGCTGTTACCACTCAAGAAAGAGATCTTGGAGTCATTATGGATAGTTCTCTGAAAACATCCACTGAATGTGCAGCGGCAGTCAAAAAGGTGAACAGAATGTTCGGAATCATCAAGAAAGGGATAGATAATAAGACAGAAAATATCATATCGCCTCCATATAAATCCATGGTACGCCCACACCTTGAATTCTGTGGGCAGATGTGGTCGCCCCATCTCAAAAAAGATATATTGGAATTGGGAAAGGTTCAGAAAAGGGCAACAAAAATGTTTAGGGGTATAGAACAGCTTCCATATGGGGCGAGATTAATAAGATTGGGACTTTTCAGCTTGGAAAAGAGGCAACTAAGGGGGGATATGATAGAGGTCTATAAAATCATGAGTGATCTAGAGAAAGTAAATAAGGAAGGGTTATTTACTCCTTCTCATAATACAAGAACAAGGGGCCACCAAATGAAATTAATCGGTAGCAGATTTAAAACAAACACAAGAAAGTATTTTTTCACACAATGCACTGCCAACCTTTGGAACTCCTTGCCAGAGAGTGTTGTGAAGACCAATACTATGACGGGGTTCAAAAAAGAGCTAGATAAATTCATGGAGGATAGGTCCATCAATGGCTATTAGCCAGGATGGACAGGAATGATGTCCCTAGCCTCTGTTTGCTGGAAGCTGGGATTGGGTGACAGGGCATGAATCACTTGATGATTCCCTGTTCTGTTCATTCCCTCTGGGGCACCTGGCATTGGCCACTGTTGGGAGACAGGATACTGGGCTGGATGGACCTTTGGTCTGACCCGTATGGCCGTTCTTATGTGTGTATGTTCTTATGTTCTCTCCCCAGACAGACAGTCCAGCGCACTGGCCCTCAGCAGGGCGAGGATGGCAGATGCTGCTGTGTATTACTGTGCTCAGAGCGACACAGTGTGACAGTCAGGAGCTGCCCCCGTGTAATAACCCGCCCATTTTCTGGCTGGCATGTGGGTGCAGAGAGGGGAGTGGAAGGGGCCACAAGGACAGAGAAATGCCCCGGTGACAGGGATTTTCAGAGGAGCCTAGGAGAGTTAGAGGCAGGATCTGGTCACCATACTGCATTTTCACATGTCAACGAACTTCTGGCAACTAGTTTTGCCATGAGGGGCACCAGTGTGTTCCAAAAACAATAGCCTAATAAATGGCACAGCAGTACCATTGCCCTCCTACCCATAGGCACCAACTTCTTCTGACGCTGGTGGGTGCTCGACCCCCCCCACCCTGCCCCCCCTCCCACTCTTGCCCCGCCCCCATTCCAACCCCTTCCTCAAAGTCCCCACCCCAACTCCGCCCCCTCCCTGCCCCTATTGGACCCCTTCCCCAAATTCCCATCCCGGCCCCGACTCTTCTCTGCTTTCTCCCCTGAGCGCGCCACATTCCCGCTCCTCCCCCTTCTCTCCTGGAGCTTGTTATGCCCCAAAACAGCTGTTTTGCATCTGCAAGCACTGGGAGGAGAAGCAGGGACAGGCGCGCTCAGGGGAGGAGGTGGAGGTGAGGTGGGGACTGGGAGGGGAGCTTGGCTGCCAGTGGGTGCACTGCACCCACCAATTTTTCCCCATGTGTGGTGGGAAGAACATCTCAGCAGCCCAACACTGTGGCATTTAATTTCAAAAGGGGGAACTATGCAAAAATGAGGGGGTTAGTTAAACAGAAGTTAAAAGGTACAGTGACTAAAGTGAAATCCCTGCAAGCTGCATGGGCGCTTTTTAAAGACACCATAATAGAGGCCCAACTTCAATTTAAGAAACACAGTAAACCCCAACCCCAAATTAAGAAACACAGTAAAAGAACTAAAAAAGAGCCACCGTGGCTTGACAACCATGTAAAAGAAGCAGTGAGAGATAAAAGACTTCCTTTAAAAAGTGGAAGTCAAATCCTAGTGAGGCAAATAGAAAGGAGCATAAAGACTGCCAAATTAAGTGCAAGAATGTAATAAGAAAAGCCAAAGAGGAGTTTGAAGAACGGCTAGCCAAAAACTCAAAAGGTAATAACAAAATGTTTTTTACATACATCAGAAGCAGGAAGCCTGCTAAACAACCAGTGGGGCCCCTCGATGATCGAGATACAAAAGGAGTGTTTAAAGATGATAAAGTCATTGCGGAGAAACTAAATGGATTCTTTGCTTCAGTCTTCACGGCTGAGGATGTTAGGGAGATTCCCAAACCTGATCCGGCTTTTGTAGGTGACAAATCTGAGGAACTGTCACAGATTGAAGTGTCACTAGAGGAGGTTTTGGAATTAATTGATAAACTCAACATTAACAAGTCACCGGGATCAGATGACATTCACCCAAGAGTTCTGAAAGAACTCAAATGTGAAGTTGCGGAACTATTAACTAAGGTTTGTAACCTGCCCTTTAAATCGGCTTCTGTACCCAATGACTTGGGTTTGCTAATGTAACGCCAATATTTAAAAAGGGCTCCAGAGGTGATCCCAGCAATTACAGACCTGTAAGTCTAACGTCGGTACCGGGCAACTTAGTCAAAACAATAGTAAAGAATAAAATTGTCAGACACATAGAAAAACATAAACTGTTGAGCAATAGNAGATACTAAACTGCTCAAGATAGTTAAGACCAAAGCAGATTGTGAAAAACTTCAAAAAGATCTCACAAAACTAAGTGATTGGGCAACAAAATGGCAAATGAAATTTAATGTGGATAAATGCAAAGTAATGCACATTGGAAAAAATAACCCCAACTATACATACAATATGATGGGGGCTAATTTAGCTACAACGAGTCAGGAAAAAGATCTTGGCGTCGTCGTGGATAGTTCTCTAAAGATGTCCACGCAGTGTGCAGAGGCGGTCAAAAAAGCAAACAGGATGTTAGGAATCATTAAAAAGGGGATTGTAAGCGACCGGTGTCAGGGGGGGTTCGACCCTCGCAGGAGCGGCCGGGAGCCAGGCCACCTCACTACACGGCCTGGCACCGCAGATCAGTCTCCAAAGGTCCAAGGGCTCAAACCCTCAGGCAGGGGCTGAGCACACAGAGTCAGTAAATTGAGCCCAGGCCCTCAGTCAGGGAGGGGCAGCACACAGCAGTTCTAGGCTCAGACCCTCAGGCAGGGGCTGAGCACACACACAGGCTTTTGGGTTGGGGAGGAGAGAGACTGCCACCCGAGTTGGGGTGGCAGGGGGGACACAGGCCCACCCACTCCACTGTGTCCCGGCCTGGGGCCCTGACAGCAGCAGCCGGACTGCTGCTGGGTCAGTGGGGATCCTGACCGCAACACACTGACATCGGCTCCGGATCGGCTGCCGCCAGATCAGGGTCGGCTATCCCCGGGCCACTTCCAATTTCCCCCTCCTCCATAGGTACCTGCTCCATACTGGTGTCTGGCGCTGGGTCCCACACCATGGGTTCCTCGGCGTGCTGAGAGCCGGCTAGCTCGGGCTGCTCCGCAGGACTCCGGTCGGGGGGGGGGGGGATGCTCGATCCGCTCCTCGGGGTACCGGGCCCGGGGCAGACTCGGCCCGTCCACCTCAGGGTACCGGGCTCGGGGCAGGCTCGGCCAGTCCACCTCGGGGTACCGGGCTCGGGGCGGGCTCGGTCCCGCAGGAGCTCTGTCCGGAGCGTCTGTTCGCTCCGGCCGCCGGGCTGCAACTGAGCGCACTGCCGGGGCTTTTATACTTCCTGTCCCGCCCCTTGACTTCCAGGGGGCGGGAACAGGCGGCAGTGGCTCCACCCACTGTGGTTGCTGTTCTGGCTCCTCACGCTCAGGAGCGGCCGGGATCCAGGCCACCTCACTACAGGGATAGAGAATAAGACTGAGAATATCTTATTGCCCTTATATAAATCCATAGTACACCCACATCTTGAATACTGCATACAGATGTGGTCTCCTCATCTCAAAAAAGATATACTGGCACTAGAAAAGGTTCAGAAAAGGGCAACTAAAATGATTAGGGGTTTGGAATGGGTCCCATATGAGGAGAGATTAAAGAGGCTGGGACTCTTCAGCTTGGAAAAGAGGAGACATGAGTGATGTGGAGAAAGTAGATAAGGAAAAGTTATATACTTATTCCCATAATACAAGAACTAGGGGTCACCAAATGAAATTAATGGGCAGCAGGTTTAAAACAAATAAAAGGAAGTTCTTCTTCACGCAGCGCACAATCAACTTGTGGAACTCCTTACCTGAGGAGGTTGTGAAGGCTAGGACTATAACAGCGTTTAAAAGAGAACTGGATAAATTCATGGTGGTTAAGTCCATTAATGGCTATTAGCCAGGATGGGTAAGGAATGGTGTCCCTAGCCTCTGTTCGTCAGAGGGTGGAGATGGATGGCAGGAGAGAGATCACTTGATCATTGCCTGTTAGGTTCACTCCCTCTGGGGCACCTGGCATTGGCCACTGTCGGGAGACAGGACACTGGGCTAGATGGACCTTTGGTCTGACCCAGTCTGGCCGTTCTTATGTTCCAGCCCCGGAGCACCCACGGAGTCGGCACCTATGGTCCTACCTCCCTGCCCCCAGGTCCACGTCCCCCTCTCTCTGTCTCGCCCATTTCCAGGTGCAGAGCAGGGAGAATCATGGCCCAGGCAGGCAGGTATGCATGATCGCGGCAGGATGTCAGTTCTAACTTCGACTGTTCAGCTTTCTAAGGCAACCCATAGGAGGGGGCAAAATTCTCCCCCTCTCTTGTCTGGGGCTGCTAGATATTCATTAATTAAGAAATTAATCCTTGTAGGTGTTAGGACCTGTCAGGGTCCCCCCCCCACTCTGAACTCTGGGGTACAGATGTGGGGACCCACATGAAAGACCCCCAAGTTTATATTCTACCAGCTTAGGTTAAAACTTCTCTAAGGCACTAATTCCTTAGACTGATATTGCTGCCAGATTCCCTATCCCCCAAAATATCCCCCCAAGCCCCTTCACCCCCTTTCCTGGGGAGGCTTGAGAATAAAATACCAACCAGTTGCCTTAGCAATGTGAGCACAGACCAGACCCTTTGTCTTGAGGACACTGAAATCAATCAGGTTCTTAAAAGAAGAACTTTATTATAAAGAAAAAAGTAAAAGAATCACACCTGCAAAATCAGGCTGGAAGGTAATTTTACAGGGTAATAAAAAGATTTAAAACACAGAGGATTCCCCTCTGGGCTCAGCTTCACAGTTACAAAAACAGGAATGAAACTACCTCTGTAGCATCGGAAAATTCACAAGCCAAAACAAGAGATAACCTAACGCATTTCCTTGCCCTACTCACAGTTTCTGTGGTTTTAGACAGATTATTTCAGGTATATTTTCAGGAGATGTTGTACTTGCTTGGCTTCTCCCTCCATCTGGAGAGGGAACAACACACAGAAAAAAACCCCCAAAAAACAAAACAAAACAAAACAAAAAACCAATCAATCAAACAAACAAAATCCCCCCCATATTTGAAAGTATCTTTCCTCATTGGTCCTTCTGGTCAGGTGTCAACTAGGTTATTTGAACTGTTTAACCCTTTACAGGTAAAGTAATCCAGTACAGCTGCCAAGGAGGGATTTTATGCTACTGCATACATAAAGGTTGCTACCCTTCCCCCATATTCATGACAGGACCTCACACTCCTTCTTCACCAGACTCCTTGGATCCCCTACAAAGAATTTATCTTGGGTTTCGGCTGTTCTAATGGTGCTTGTTCTAAGTAAGTAAAATCCAAATGTCTCTCAGCTTCCTACAATTTTATTCTTCCAGCTGATCACCCTGGTATTTTTTTAGTTGCTGAATTTGTTTCCATTCCTGTGATCTTGGTGTGCTGATTACATCAGTGTGTGTCTAGAGGATGAGTATATTGGGAAACTTGCCTCATGGGGACAGACTCCAGAGTATCGAACTGTTTAAGCTTAACAAAGAGAAAGTTAAGGGGAGACTTGATCAGTCTGTTCAATACAATGTGTGTGTGTGGGGGAGGGGTATTAACTCTAGCAGACAAAAGGTATGAACATGAGCCAATGGCTGGGATTTGAAGCTAGAATTAAAAGTGCATTTTTTTTAAACAGGCAGGATTATTGGAGCAATTCACCAAGGGTCCTGGTGGATTCTCCATCACTGACAATTTGAAAATCAAGATTGGATGTTTTTCTAAAAGATCTGCTCAGGCTCAAACAGGAATTAATTTGGGGAAACCCTCTGGCTTGTGCTACAGAGAAGTTCAGGCCAGGTGATCACAGGGGTTCCTTCTAGCCCTATAATGTAGGACTCTATGGCTATTCTATGGGAGTGTCTCTTGCGTGCATGTTGTACATGAGCGAATGTACTGAGAGTTTATGGTCTATGAGCTCATATATGGGTATCGGTTATGGGCATGTTATATCTGCCTGGATCTGCTCGGAGTTTAATATGTTATTATAATATGATTGTATTATATGTATGTTATATGAGAGGGCATGTGCTGGGATTGTATTACCTCTGAGTGGATCTGTTTTGCTTTGTTATCCCCACAGAAGGGATCGAGGGAGGCTCGGTGAACCAAACGGAAGGAATTGTTATAATCTCTGAGGGGGACCCTGTGCTTCTGAACGGCACCTATGAGTTTTCTGGGTACCCTTCCCCCTTCTGGTCCGTGCAGGACCCCAACCAGCCCCTGCAGCTCTTCCTGAGGGATGTGGGAAGGGAGGACTCGGATGAGGGGGTCAGGAGAGGATTCAACGCTAAAGCCGAGAGGAAACCAGCATCCTTCCACCTGTGGAAACCATCCAGCGAACTGAGCGACTCCGCGACCTATTACTGCGCCGTGAGCGACACAGTGACACGGACCAGCGGGGGAGCTGCGCAAAAACGGTGCAGGGGCTGCGGGGTATGTGTGTCTGTAAACTAATTGGGGGCTAAAGGGGTTACACCAGGGATCAGCAACCTTTGGCAGGAGGCTCCAGGGTAAGCACCCTGGCGGCCGGGCCGGTTTGTTTACCTGCCGCATCGCCAGGTTCGGCCGATCGTGGCTCCCACTGGCCGCGGTTCGCAGCTCCAGGTCAATGGGGGCTGCGGGAAGCGGCAGCCAGCACATCCCTCCTCCCGCGCCGCTTCCCGCAGCCCCCATTGGCCTGGAGCAGCGAACCGCGGCCAGTGGGAGCCGCGATGGGCCGAACCTGGCGATGCGGCAGGTAAACAAACCGGCCCAGCCCACCAGGGTGCTTACCCTGGAGCCTCGTGCCAAAGGTTGCCGATCCCTGGGTTACACCGTACAGGACCTACTGGTGTCTCTGCTGGGACCTACGGTTGGTTCCACTGTTTGCTCTAATCCAGGATTTTTCCAACTGTGCAATTGTGGGGAACTGGATTAAACAAATTTCACTGCAAAGTCTGAAACAATCCGAAGCGCTAAACTCCCATTCCCTCTGATAAAGCTGGGTACGCCCGTGTTCTGGCAGGAAAATTATACTATGTAGAAAAGGCAGGTAAGTATCTGAGAGGGCTGTCGCTGCAGTGAAAAGGACACACATATACACACAGAGACAAGGTGGGTGAGGTAACTCACTGCACAGATACATACATAGTCAGACAAATGCTTTGTAACACCAGGCATTGCCTTGCACCAGTTATAACCACTATTTTTTCTGTATATTCTGACTGTAAACTATCAGGAAATCCAATTCTGCTCAAAAATTTCCTACTAGTTTATGCAGAGTAGCTGTAGCCCTGTCAGTCCCAGGATATCAGAGACAGGAGGTGGATGAAGTAATAGCTTGTACTGGCCCAACTTCTGTGGGAGACAGTGTGTCTCTCTCACCAACAGAAGTCGGTGCACGAACACAAGGGGTTACCTCACCCCTTCTCTCCCACTAGTTTAGGCGTTTTGCCACGCGGGGGCAGAGTTGATCTAGAAAAACACACCAATGAGATGATTCGACTCTGTTCTTGCCCTGAGTATTCTCCTACCAGCCAGCAACCCCCTCCCCCAAACTCTGCCCCTCAACCGCTCCCATCTCGTGACAGCGCCGTCCCTAAGCATGTACAGAGCGCAGAAGGTGAAGTTAGGTCAATGTTATTCAGCTTTATCACAGCTACAGCACAGAGATACCGGGTACATTTCTAAAGGCAACTTCTTGGGGATAACATTCTCACCTTCTCTAAACTGAAGCAACAAGACAGGAATATACACATTCTGATTGGTTTAGGAATTAACTCTGTTTCGTCGAAGAATCTTCCAGTCCAAGCATGACTCTGCCTTGGCTCTCCGCTGTGATAATCGGGTCTGTTCTAAGTGAGTAAGATTCTAGTTGTCAGCTTCCTCACATTTTATGAAACCACGTCTTTATCCTGTCTTCCCCATTGAGGTTGTTTCAATGCCTAAGGTCACGAACGCTTATATTATGTCTAATTGTATCTAGCTTGTATTGTCTCTGAGTGCCAATATTCTGTTTCCATTATATCCGAATTAAATTATGTTGCTAGTGTATCTATTACGTGTATATGGTCTCCAAGTGCATTCCTTACGTTTCTATTATAACTAAGGGAATCTACTACAGTTCTATTTTGACATCGATCGTGTAATGTTGCGCTATTTCTCTCAGTTACGTGCATGTTACCTGGGAGCACAAGTGCTGGAATTAGTGGTGCTGCCGCATCCCGCGGCTGGGAGTTCTCATAACAACCCAGATACATGGCTTCCGCCTTCAGCACCCCCACTATAAAAACTGTTCCAGCACCGCTGTCTGGGAGTGTATCCGCTCCGGTTCTGTTCTATCTGAGTGTGTCAGTTCTGCTCTGTTCCTCCCACAGAAGGCATCTATGGAGCAGACTTAGTGACCCAAACTGAAAGCAGCGTTATCATCCACCAAGGGGACTCGGTGCGTCTGAACTGCACCTATCAATTTTCTCTCGCTGCTAATGTTGATCCCTTCTGGTACGTGCAGGTCCCTAACCAGCCCCCAAGGCTCTTCCTGAGGGACCTGGGACGGGAGGACTCGGATGAAGGGATCAGAAAAGGGTTCGATGCCACCCACGATAAAAAGCACAAATCCTTCCACCTGTGGAAACCGGCCAGCGAACTGACCGACTCCGCGACCTATTACTGCGCCGCGAGAGACACAGTGACACAGACCGGCAGGGGAGCTGCGCAAAAACCGCGCAGGGTCTGTGTGCGGATGCGAGCACCGGGGTCGACTCGGTGGCAGAAAACGGGGGCTGGGAGTCTGCAAACATCGATCTTGGAACAGAAATCTCTCTCACACACGTTTACTTTAGCTCTCTGTGTTTTGCTTCTTTGCCCTAAACCGGAGTGTCACCATCTCAGAAATGATGGTGAATGTCATGAATCACTAAATAAGGTAAAATCACGAAATACCAGAACACACACCCCCGCCCCACCCCCCATGAACCACTCTGGTGAAAGCTGCCCCCAGGTCCCTTTTTGAAGAGAAGTGCAACCAGACAGTTAATATCACTAAAACTAAACCAATTAACACCGGGACTCGAGCCGGATCACGGGTGAGAGGTTCATATTCGATAGGAAAACTGGCTGCCACCGTGCAGCTGAGGAATCTTCTCCAGCCCAGTATAAACAGACAGAGTCCTTAGAAGACCTTCCTCACCTGCTGCATCAGAAAAATACTCAACATCTGTCTTGGGAAGGCTGTTTTATGGCAAAGGTGTAAAAAAAATCTGCGGAAACCATTTCCCACATTTTACCGCTTGGGGGCGCTGTGGTGCTAGGTGAATAATACCAGTAACAGGTGTCAGAGTAGCAGCCGTGTCCGCAAAAAGAACAGGAATCCTTGTGGCACCTTAGAGACTAACACATTTATCTGGGCATAAGCTTCCCTGGGCTACAGCCCACTTCATCAGAGGCATGTAGTGGAAAATACAGTAGGAAGATAGATAGATATATACACAGAGAACATGAAACAATGGGTGTTACCAGACACACTATAAGGAGAGGGATCAGTTAAGGTGAGCAGCGTTTTTCTGTCCCATGTTCTCTGCCCGCCCCTGACACCAACCCAGCCCCCTTTGTCCCTCACACGCCCCCGTTTCTGACAGTACGTTGATGAGGATTTACAGAGCAGAGAGAATCACTCCTGTGAGGTTGGGTTCATGCTGTTCCGACAAGGGGCAGCTTCTGTTCACAGATACAACATACATTCTAAGGCACCTTTAACAGGACAAAATTCTTGCCTTTCCTAAATTGGCGCTACTAGACACGCAGACGAATCAGTTTTTGCTGACTAGGAGAATTGGCTCTGTTTAGTATCATTCAGCCGAAGGATGTTCCTGACTTGGCTCTCCGCTATTATAGTCACAGCTACGCTAAGTGAGTAACATTCAGTGTTCTCAGCTCCGTTACCGTCTGTCGAACCGTGTCTTCATCCCGCCTTCATCCTCTAGTTTGTCTGAACGGCTGAGATCACGAAGTGCTCATGTTACATCCGATTGTATCTAGTGTGTTTGTATTGTCTATGAGGGTTAATGTTTCCTGTTGTATCAGAGTATAAATATTATATTTCTATTATAGAGGAATGTGTGTCTTGAGTGTGTTGTCTCCGAGCGCCAATATTCTTTATTAGATCTGAGCCTAGATGTTATTTTTTCTTGCATGGTCTCTCAGGGCACACTTTGTGTTTCTATTATGTCTCTACCGCGTTTCTATTGTATCTATGTGTTTATCTACCATGTTTTTGCTGCGCTGTTTGTATCGGTTACATGCATGTTGTCTCGGAGTGTCTCAGCTCCGTTCTATAATATCTGAGTGTGTCTGTTCCGCTCTGTTCCCCCCGCAGAAGGCAGCTATGGAGCAGACTCAGTGACCCAAACTGAAGGCAGCGTTATCATCCCCCAAGGGGACCCGGTGCGTCTGAACTGCACCTATCAATTTTCTGTCACTGCTTATCCCTTCTGGTACGTGCAGTTCCCCAACCAGCCGCCCAGGCTCTTCCTGAGGGACCTGGGAAGGGATGAGTCTGAAGAAGGGATCAGAAAAGGGTTCGATGCCACCCACGATAAAAAGCACAAATCCTTCCACCTGTGGAAACCGTCCAGCGAACTGAGCGACTCCGCGACCTATTACTGCGCCGCGAGTGACACAGTGACACGGACCGGCAGGGGAGCTGAGCAAAAACCGCGCAGGGAGGGGATGTGCGGAGCAGCGCGGAGGCGGGCACCTGGGTCTGGGGGTGACTCAGGGGCCGAAAGGGGGGAGTCTGCAAACAATGAACTTGGAACTAAAATCTCTCTCTCACACACACACAGTGTAGCTGTCTCTGTTTTCCTTCTTTGCCCTAATCCGGAGTTTTGCCATCTCAGAAATGATGGTGAATTTCACGAATCACAAAATAAGGTAAAATCAGGAAAGACCAGGACACATCCCCCTTCTCGTGAGCAACTCTGGTGAAAGCTGCCCCCAGACCTGTTCTCGAAGGAAAGTGCAACCAGACAGTTCAATATCACTGAAACTAACTAAATAAAAAGACACGAAATCTGCCATGATCATGGTGTAGATAGAAGTTCATATTCTATAGGAAAACTGGTACTGAGCAGTTGAAGAATCTTCACTTGCCCAGGATACACTGATAAACAGTGAGTCTTTACCGGAACATCCCATCTCTTGCATCAGAAAAATACTGTCTCTATTGGCAAAGGTGTAAGAAAAACTGCTGAAGCGATTTCCCATTTGTGAACACATTTTGCCGCGTGGGGGCGCTGTGGTGCTAGAGAAATAATACTTGTAACAGCCCGTTCTTGTGTCCCCTGCTCTGTGCCCGCCCCTGGTGCCAGTCTAGCCCCCTTTGCCTTTTAGATTCTCCTATTTCTGACGGTACCATTGACGAGGATTTACAGAGCAGAGAGAATCACTCCTGTGAAGTTGGCTTCATGCTATTCTGACAGCTCCTGCTTAGAGATACAACATTCATTTTAAAGGCACCTTTTATAGGACAGAATTCTTGCCTTCCTTAAACTGGAGCTACTAGCCAAGAAGACAAATAAATTCTTTCGAGTTTAGTAAATTCGTTTTGTTTAGTCAAAGAATCATGAACCCAGGGATGGCTCCAGCTTGGCTCTCCGCTGTTACAGTCACAGTAGCTATTCTAAGTGGGTAACATTCAGTGTTCTCAAATGTGTTACATTCTATCGAACCATGTCTGTATCCTGTCTTCATCATCTAGTTTGTTTCCGTGCCTAATATCACGAGGTGCCATATCAGATTGTATCTGTTATGTTTATACTGTTTATCGTGTCAGCGCTCCCTTTATTATATCTCAGCATAAATATAATATATCTATTATAACTGACTGCATGTGTTGTGTTTGTGTTTTCTCTGGGTGTCAATATTCTCTATTATATCCGAGTCTAAATATGATGTTGCTGTTGTATCTGATTGTATCCATTTATGTTTACATGGTCTCTCGGTGCAGACTTTGGGTTTCTATTATGTCTTAAAGTGAATCTACCGCGTTTTCTTTTGTATCTGTGTTTAGCTATCATGTTTCTGCTGCGTTGTTGGAATCTGTTACCTGTATGTTGTTTTGGAGTGTATCAGTCCCGGTTCTGTTATATCTGAGTGTGTCAGTTCTGCTCTGTTCCTCCCACAGAAGGCACCTATGGAGCAGACTCAGTGAGCCAAACTGAAGGCAGCGTTACCATCTCCCAAGGGGAACCGGTGCGTCTGAATTGTACCTATCAATTTTCTGTCACTGCTTATGCCTTCTGGTACGTGCAGGATCCCAACCAACCCCCCAGGCTCTTCCTGAGGGATGTGGGAAGGGACGATTCGGATGCAGGGATCAGAAAAGGGTTCGATGCAAAAACCGGAAAAAAACCAACATCGTTCCACATGTGGAAACCGTTCAGCGAAGTGAGCGACTCCGGGACCTATTACTGCGCCGTGAGACACACAGTGACACGGAGCAGCAGGGTCGCTGAGCAAAAACCGCGCAGGGGCTGTGAGGGCACTGGAGTCGACTCCGGGGCAGAAGGGGGCGGGGGCGTCTGCAGATCTTTAACAGAAATCTCTCCCTCCCTCACACACACTTTAGCTCTCTGTTTTTTACTTCTCTGCCCTAATTCGCCGTTTTAGCATCTCGGGAATGAAGAAGGTCATGCATCACCGGCCTAAGTTAAAAGCACCTGTTTTAGGTAAAATCAGGAAAGACCAGAACACATCTACCCGCCCATGAACAACTCTGGTGAAAGCTGCCCCCAGGCCCGTTCTTGAAGGAAAGTGCAACCAGACAGCTCAATGTCACTAGAACTAAACCAATAAACACACAAACTCCGCCACGATCACGGTGTGGAGAAGTTCATATTCTATAGGAAAACTGGTACTGAATAGCTGAGGGATCTTCACCTGCCCTGGATACAGAGAGAGAGAGAGAGAGAGTCTTTACCAGACCGTCCCACCGCTTACATCAGAAAAATACCCGCTCACTCTCTTGACAAAGGTGTCAGAAAATTTGCCACGAGGGGGCGCTGTGGTAACAGCCCGTTCTTGTGTCCCCTGCTCTCTGCCCGCCCCTGACATCAACCCAGCCCACTTCACCCTTCAGACTCGCCCATTTCTGACGGTACCGTTGGGAAGGATTTACAGAGCGGAGAGGATCAGAGGGGTAGCCGTGTTAGTCTGGATCTGTAAAAGCAGCAAAGAATCCTGTGGCACCTTATAGACTAACAGAGGTTTTGCAGCATGAGCTTTCGTGGGTGAATACCCACTTCTTCGGATGCAAGTAGTGGAAATCTCCAGGGGCAGGTATAGAGGATTACTCGTATAAATTTAGGTTCATGCCGCTCCGACAGCCCCTGCTCAGATCTAGAACATTCATTTTACGGCACCTTTTAGAGGACAATATTCTTGCCTTTTCTAAATTGGAGCTACCAGGCACGAAGACAAATCAATTCTTGCGGGATAAGGGAATTAGTTCTGTTTAATAAAAGAATCTTTCAACCCAAAGATGGCTCCAACTTGGCTCTTCTCTGTTATAGTCTGAAAAGGTTCAGAGAAGGGCAACTAAAATGATTAGGGGTTTGGAACGGGTCCCATATGAGGAGAGATTAAAGAGGCTAGGACTTTTCAGCTTGGAAAAGAGAAGACTAAGTGGGGATATGATAGAGGTCTATAAAATCATGAGTGATGTGGAGAAAGTGAATAAGGAAAAGTTATTTACTTGTTCCCATAATATAAGAACTAGGGGCCACCAAATGAAATTAATGGGCATCAGGTTTAAAACAAATAAAAGGAAGTTCTTCTTCACACAGCGCACAGTCAACCTGGGGAACTCCTTACCTGAGGAGGTTGTGAAGGCTAGGACTATAACAGTGTTTAAAAGAGAACTGGATAAATTAATGGAGGTTAAGTCCATTAATGGCTATTAGCCAGGATGGGTAAGGAATGGTGTCCCTAACCTCTGTTTGTCAGAGGATGGAGATGGATGGCAAGAGAGAGATCACTTGATCATTACCTGTTAGATTCACTCCCTCTGGGGCACCTGGCATTGGCCACTGTCGGTAGACAGATACTGGGCTAGATGGACCTTTGGTCTGACCCAGTCTGGCCGTTCTTATGTTCTTATAGTCACAGCTATTCGAGTAACATTCTCTGTCTCATAGACTCATAGGACTGGATGGGACCTCAAGAGGTCATCTAGTCCAGTGCCCTGAACTCAAAGCAGGACTAAGCATTATCTAGACCAACCCTGACAGGTGTTTGTCCAACCTGCTCTTAAAAATCTCCAATGATGGAGATTCCACAACCTCCCTGGGCAATTTATTCCAGTGCTTAACCACCCTGACAGTTAGGAAGTTTTTCCTAATGTCCAACCTAAACCGCCCTTGCTCCCTCCCTCCCTCCCTGCCTCCTTCAGCTTTGTTACATTCTGTGGAACCGTGTCTGTATCCCGTCTTCGTAATTGGATTGTTTCCCTAAAATCAGGAAGTGCTTATATCCGATTGTATCTATAATGTTTATACTCTTTATAGTGTCAGTCTCTCTATTATATCTGACTGCGTGTATTTTGTGTGATGTCTCAGTGTCAATATTCTCTGTATATCCGAGTCTAAATATGATGTTGCTGTTCTATCTGATTGTATCCATTTATGCTTACGTGGTCTCTCAGTGCAGATTTTGTGTTTCTATTATGTCTTAGTGAATCTACTACGTTTCTACTATATCTGTGTTTATCGATAATATGTTTGCTGCGTTGTTGGTATCTGTTACAGTCATGTTATATCGGGATGTATCAGTCCCGGTTCTGTTCTATCGGAGTGTGTTTGTTCTGCTCTGTTCCTCCCACAGAAGGCACCTATGGAGCAGACTCAGTGACCCAAATTGAAGGCAGCGTTATTAGCTCCCAAGGGGATCCTGTGCGTCTGAATTGTACCTATCAATTTTCTGCCTCTGCTACTCCTTATCCCCGCTGGGATCTTCACCTGCCCAGGACGCATAGACAGACCGACAGAAAGTCTTTAGCAGACCATCCTCACGTCTTGCATCAGAAAAATACTCACTATCTCTGTGAGAAACGCCGTTTTACTGGCAAAGGTGTAAGAAAATCTGCTGCAATCATTTCCCATTTGTGATCACATTTTGCCACTTGGGGGCGGTGTGGTGCTAGAAGATAAACTTAGATAATTTTTTCACATCTTCGTTCTTCTCTCCCATGTTCTCTGCCCGCCCCTGACAGCCTAGACTCCTTTGCCTTGCAAACGTTCCCATTTCGGCTGGTACCATTGAGAAGGATTTACAGAGCAGAGAGAATCACTCCTATGAAGTTGGGTTCATGCTGTTCCGACAAGTGGCAGCTCCTGCCCAGAGATACAACACACGTTTTTAAGGCACCATTAATAGAACAGAATTCTTGCCTTTCCTAAACAGGAGCTACTAGCCAAGAAGACAAATCAGTTCTTGTGGGATTAAGAAATCAGCTCTGTTTAGCCAAAGAATCATTAATCCAACCAAGGATGGCTCCAGCTTGGCTCTCCGCTGTTATAGTCACAGTAGCTATTCTAAGTGAGTAACAGACTCTCGGCTTTGTTACATTCCCTCGAACCACCTCTTTACCCTGCCTTCAAAATGTAATTTGTTTCAGAGCCTAAGATCACGAAGTACTTATATTATATCCGATTGTATCTAGCATGTTTGTCTTGGCTCTGACTGTCAATATTCTCTATTATATCTTAGCCTAAAAAATATTTTGCTTGCGTGGTCTCCCAGTGCAGACTCTGTGTTTATATTATGTCTTAGTGAATCTACCACATTTCTATTGTATCCGTGTTTATCATGTTTCTGCTGCGTTGTTGGAATCTGTTACCTGCATGTTATCTCGGAGTGTCTCCGTTCCGGGTCAACCTCTGTTATGTGTCTGTTCTGCTCTGTTCCTCCACAGAAGGCACCTATGGAGCAGATTCAGTGACCCAAACTGAAGGCAGCGTTATCATCCCCCAAGGGGCTCCCGTGCGTCTGAATTGTACCTATCAGTTTTCTGTGACTACTATTCCTTACCTCTTCTGGTACGTGCAGTTCCCCAACCAGCCCCCCAGGCTCTTCCTGAGGGACCTGGGACAGCAGGACTCGGATGAAGGGATCAGAAAAGGGTTCGATGCCACCCATGATAAAAAGCACAAATCCTTCCACCTGTGGAAACCGTCCAGCGAACTGAGCGACTCCGCGACCTATTACTGCGCCGCGACAGACACAGTGACACGGACCGGCAGGGGAGCTGCGCAAAAACCGCGCAGGAGCGGAGAGCTGGGACGCGGGTGTGAGGACTGGCGGGAGCCACACGGGGACTAAAGGGTTAATTTCCTATCCACCTCAATAAATACTCTCTCTTGCCCCCCAGCCTGGGGCCTGAGTCTCTCTCATTTATGCACGATGAAGTTTTATGAATGTCTTGAAACACAATTTAAGCTAAACTCCGAAAAGACACAAGCAGGAGAGAGATTCTGTAAAACAAACAAGGAAACAAACAAAAAATCCCCAAAACAAAACAGAAGTACCTAGGTGCCTGACACCCATTGAAATCAGTGAGATGTAGACACCTATTTGCTTTTAAACAGTCCCACTAGGTGCCTAATTATCTTTAAGATCTGCCCCCTGGAGCTGTGGCTCTCCACCTTTCCAACCTACTGTCAGGAGTCTCTTGCTTATCCACAAGTTTCGCCTCGCTTCAAAACTACTTGCTTACAAAACTTAGACATGAAACACACAAAAGTGTCACAGGTCACTATTACTGACAAATGGCTGACTTTCTCATTGTTACCATATAATTATAAAATAAATCAATTGGAATATAAATATTGTACTTAAATTTCCATGTATAGCATATCGAGCAGTATAAACAAGTTGTTGCCTGTATGAAATTTTAGTTTGTCCTGACTTCGCTAGTGCTTTTTCTGTAGCCTGTTGTAAAACCAAGCCAATATCCAGATGAGTTGATGTACCCCCTGGAAGACCTCTGCATATCCTTGGTTGAGAATTACTGACCTAAAGTGATAAGCACTTTCTACAAACCCTCTCAACCAGTGCCCATCCATAGCCAGGAGGTGGCGGTGTTGTCCCTGAATATTTAATACCGTCTCGGCAGAGCCCTCCCCAGCTCTCCTGTCTCTGACAGCACCTGCCTGTACAGACCACAGCCAGTCGGTTCCGTGCTAGTCAAGGCCTTTTGGGGTCCAGCCCAGAGCCAGCACGGACGTTTCTAAGGCGTCGCACACGGGCAGAAATTCCAATTTGATTTCCAGACTAAGTCCAAGATCACACAGAGAGACTTCAGGTAAATCCAGGAACTGACCGCCTAGGTCTCAGAGTTTCAGCCCAGGGCGGCAAGCACAAGATCACTCTTCTTGCTTTTAATTTTAATATGGGAGAGGAAAATACTGAGGATGTCCTGGGATTCTTCTCTCTGTCCCCTTTGGTGCAATACAATGCACACAAATGTACCAGAATGACTCCAATGGAGCTTTGCCAAGATACACCAGCTGAGGGTGTGGCCCAGTCAGAAATCGACTTCTAAAAAATCGACCTAATTTCATAGTGTAGAAAGTGGCTTTCTTCATCTGAAAGTTCTGCAGTCACTGATCGCCATCCCAGACTTGCATGATGATGTAATCTCACCTCAGTGCTTGTTTCCCGAGCCCGAAAGCAGCGTTCCATGGTGGTCAGCACGTCTGTGAATGCCACAAGCAATCTCGCGTTGCAGCTATTATGCGTGGAAACATCGTCATCGGACTCCTCTTCGTCACTTTGTAGTTTAAGGTATAACTGGACTGCCATTTGTGATGTGCTGGTGAGACCCATCAGCACATTCCTCATGAGTTCGGGATCCATTTCCACCGACCAAAGAGGCAGGCAGAGCGTACAGTACAAAAACTGTTGAAAGGTGACACCAAAGGTGGACAGAAGTGAAGGAGCTGCTGGGATGTGAAACGATGCATGACGGGGCATTGGCACAGGACCCAGGATGCCCTGTGACCCCCCTCCACCTTCCCACAAGCCTCAGCAGCAGAAGGGGAAGAGGTGCTCTGTGGGATAGCTGCCCAGAGTGCGCTGCTCTGAATGGCGCTGCAAGGGCTGCAAGTGTGTTCACGCTATTGCGCTTGCAGCTGACAGTGCGAACACACAGCAGCACTTTCCCCACTGCTGTCTCTGAGGGCTGGTTTAAGCCCCAGCGCTCTACATCTGCAAATGTAGACGTAGCCTGAGTCTAGGGTGACCAGACAGCAAGTGTGAAAAACCGGGACGGGGATGGGGGGGTAATAGGTGCCTACATAAGAGAGAGCCCCAAATATCGGGACTGTCCCTATAAAATCGGGACATCTGGTCACCCTACCTGAGTCTACACTAGAAAGTTCCACCTCCAGCCTAGCGCTTTAAAGCGCTCAAACTTGCTGCACTCAGGATGTGTTTTTTCACACCCCTGAGCCAGCGAGTTAGAGCACTTTAATTTGCCATTGTAGACATGGCCACTTTGCAACCAGCAGGGTCGTTACACAGAAACCCGCTGGGGGAAGAGGAGGCAGCACTAAGGGCTTGGCTACACTGGCAGATGTACAGCGCTGTGAGTTAAACCTGCCTTCGTACAGCTGAATAGGGAAAGCGCTGCAGTCTGTCCACACTGACAGCTGACAGCGCACTGGCGTGGTCACATTGGCGGCACTTGCAGTGGCATTGGGAGCAGCGCACTATGGACAGCTATCCCACAGAGCACCTCTTCCCATTCTGGCGCCGTGGCTTGTGGGAAGGGGGCGGGGGGTGCGGGGCATTCTGGGTCCTGTCCCAATGCCCCGTGATGCATCGCTTCACATCCCAGCAATCCCTGTGTTTTCGTCCACATTGGCGCCATCTTTTAACGGCTTTTGTGCAGCGCGATCTGTGTGCTCCGTTTCGGTCTGCGGGAAATGGAGCCCGAACTGCTGAGGAGTATGCTGACGAGTCTCGCCAGCACGTCACGTTTAGCAGTCAAGCTATTCCTTAGGATCCGAAGTGACAGTGAGGAGTCCGACGAGGATTCCGACGAGGATAGCGAGTCACGTAACGCGTACGACACGAAATTGCTTGTGGCATTCACGGACATGCTCAGCACCATGGAACGCCGCTTCTGGGCTCGGGAAACAAGCACTGAGTGGTGGGATCACATCGTCCTGCAAGTCTGGGATGACGAGCAGTGGCTGCAGAACTTTCAGATGAGAAAAGCCACTTTCATGGGACTGTGTGAGGCGCTCGCCCCCACCCTGCGGTGCAAAGACACGAGATTGAGAGCTGCCCTGCCGGTGGAGAAGCGGGTGGCTATTGCAATCTGGAAGCTGGCAACTCCAGACACCTACCGATCGGTCGCGAACCAGTTTGGAGTGGGAAAGTCGACCGTTGGAATCGTGCTGATGCAAGTTTGCAGGGCCATTAATAAAATCCTGCTCAGAAGAACCGTGACTCCGGGTAACGTGCAGGAGATTGTGGATGGCTTTGCACAAATGGGTTTCCCTAACTGTGGAGGGGCAATAGATGGGACGCATATTCCTATTCTGGCCCCGGAGCACCTAGCCTCCGAGTACGTTAATCGGAAGGGGTATTTCTCTATGGTACTCCAGGCGGTAGTGGATCACCGTGGGCGTTTCATTGACATTAATACAGGGTGGCCCGGAAAGGTGCATGATGCACGCATCTTTCGGAACACTGGCGTGTTCAGGAAGCTGGAGGCCGGGACTTTTTTCCCCGATAGGAAGATCACAGTAGGGGAAGTCGAAATGCCCATTGTGATCCTTGGAGACCCCGCTTACCCGCTAATGCCGTGGCTCATGAAACCCTACACAGGGTGCCTTGACAGTAGCAAGGAACGGTTCAACTACAGGCTGAGCCGGTGCCGAATGACTGTGGAGTGTGCTTTTGGCCGTTTAAAGGGCCGCTGGCGATCTCTGTATGGGAAGCTGGACTTGGCAGAAAACAGCATCCCCGCGGTTATATCCGCGTGCTGTACCCTCCATAATATTTGTGAAGGGAGGGGTGAAATATTCAGGCAGGCATGGACCTCCGATGTTCAACACCTGGAGGCTGAATTTGCACAGCCAGAGAGCAGGGCTACTAGACGGGACCAGCACGGGGCTGCTAGGATTAGGGATGCCTTGAGGGAGCAATTTGAGGCTGAAAGCCAGCAGTAATGTCTGGTGCCCTGTGGTTACAATGTTGGTAGGAATCTGTGTTTGCTTCACTGATTTGCAGTGCCTGGTTCCTGGCCTAATGGATCTTTTACTTTATGCAATAATAAAGAATGTTTTCAAAACCAAAATATCCATTTATTGAAAAGAAAATAAATTTATTGAAAGAAACAACTGTTTGGGAATCAAGAAAGGGCAATGGGGTGGGGTGGGGTTGGGATGGGGAATGGTACAATCAGAGATCTGCGTATGTCCTGTCTCCACTGCTTTGCATTGAGTGCTGCACTTCATGATGTCTATACTGCATGGTGATGGGGGTTGAGTGCAGGGGGTAAGGGTCGTAGTTTTCAGAGCTGGGTGGTGAAGATACCGGTGTTGGAGGCAGCAGTTGGCGGTAAGAACCCGCACATTGGGGAAAATGGGTTGGAGGGGACATGGGGGCACAAGGGAAAGAGTTTTGGGAAAAGGGCTGCATGGGGGGGCGGGGGCGGTAGTGCTCCGCCTGCATGGCTACGAGCTCCTGGATAGAGTCTGCTTGGCGCTCCATGATGGTTATCAGCCGATCCGTGCTTTGCTGCCGGTGCTGCGTGGCCTGCCACCGGTGCGCTGCGTTTTCCTGGCGGATCCTGCTTTCTGTCTCCCTCCACTCCTGCGCTCTCTCCCTCCACTCCTGGGCTTTTTGATTTTCTTTAACAGACTGCTGCATCACTTGGTGCAGCATGTCTTCCTTGCTTTTCCGCGGTCTCTTCCGGAGTCTTTGCAGTCTTTGAGCCGGTGTAAACACGGACGGCTGATGTCTCAAGGTTGCATCTGCAAAGGCAAAATGCAACACTTAACAGAGGCAGCATTGTTTAAACCAGACAGAGTAATCATTCCCCCGCACTTGAGGAGGGCACACACAGTGTACACAATAGCATAATTTTCCTGTCCCAAAGAGAGCGGACATAACCCACGGGAGCCCCAAAATGGTGAGTAAGGGGGACTGATTGTTTCTGGGCTGTACTGTCTTCTGGGTTTCTGTGCCTTGGGGAGAGCCAACAGCTGCAGGGGGCACCTACACTGAACACTGTCCCAAAATTTTCCACAGGAGTTCGTCCTGGAAGATATCTCACTGCTGAGGGTGACCTGGGAAGCAAGGGAGGGTCTTCTATTGCAATGCGGCTTCCGCCCTGGCCCATATGCAGCTTCACTGTGTGCAGCAATGGTCCCCCCGCCCCTCGCGGCACAGTGGCGCGGACACGTTAGCCTGACTGGGACAAGGACCACGGTGGCTCTCCCAAGAAACCTGCGCAAGCGCATTGCCCACATTCTGGATGAGACTTTCGAAGAGATTACCGCGGCCGATTACCGCGAAGTGATAGACCACATCAATGCGCTATTCCACATCTAGGCATGCATGCAGCCCTAACCCTCCTCTCCCGAAAATCTTCCTTCCCAAAAAATAAAGCGCTTACCGGGAACACGCTCTTCAGTTTGTCCTCCACCAGTTTGTCCTCCACCAAGTACCGGCTGCTGCGACTGGCTAGCTTCCTCCGGGCTCGAGAAGAGCTCCTGGCTGCATGGACCCAGGTAGTCCGGGGTGTCTCCAACCGCCCCAGCACCCTGACTCCCGGTTTCCTCCTCGTCCTCCTCCTCCACCACCCGCTCTGAAGTGTCCATGGTGGTGCTCGGCATGGAGGAGGGGTCACCCCCAAGTATCTCATCCAGCTCTTTATAGAATCTGCAGGTCGTGGGGGGAGCACCCGAGCGGCTGTTTGCCTCGCGGGCTTTGCGGTAGGCATTCCGCAGCTCCTTCACCTTAATCCTGCACTGCAGAGCGTCCCGGTCATGGCCCCTTTCAATCATGGCCCTTGATATCTGCCCGTAGGTATCGTAATTCCTACGGCTGGAGCGCAGCTGGGACTGGACAGCTTCCTCCCCCCAAACACTGATGAGGTCCAGCAACTCGCCATTGCTCCATGCTGGGGCTCGCCTGGCGCGTGGAGGCATGGTCACCTGGAAAGATTCGCTGATAGCACTCCACACCTGGCTGGCTGAGCAAACAGGAAGGGGATTTTTAAAATTCCCGGGGAATTTAAAGGGTGGGTCTGACGGTTGGTCACCTGAGGCCAGGGCAGTAGAGTTCGAACTGATGACCAGAGTGGCTAGAACAGGCATTGTGGGATACTGCCGAATACTTCTGGAGGCCAATCAGTGCGCATTGGGCGGCTACACTGGCGCCGCAGCGCTGCAGCAGCAGCGCAATTCTCCTTATTCCTCTGGCGGAGGAGGAGTACAAGCAGCGCTGTATCTCCGGAGATACAGCGCTGTACGTGCCTTGCCAGTGTGGACGGGTAGTGAGTTACAGCGCTGTGCGCGGCTTTAGTGCGCTGTAACTTGCCAGTGTAGCCAAGCCCTAAAGGTGTGTGGGTTACAGCCCCAGAGGAATAGACTTTGCACAGCTCCATTGGAGTCAATGGGCCAGGTCCCAAACTCCTGGAAATTCATGGAAGTAAAAGATCCAGTTCCTCAAATACAACGAGGAGTCTGGTGGCACCTTAAAGACTAACAGATTTATTTGGGCAGAAGCTTTCGTGGGTAAAAGACCCACTTCTTCAGCTGCATTCAGAAGTGAGGTTTTTTACCCACGAAAGCTTCTGCCCAAATAAATCTGTTAATCTTTAAGGTGCCACCGGACTCCTTGTTGTTTTTGTGGATACAGACTAACACGGCTACCCCCTGATACTTGAGTTCCTCAAATGTTTTCAATCGGCGAGGAACTGCATGGGAGTCAACTGAGCTGCACTGGTTCATATCAGCTGAAGATCTGAGCCACTACAATAGGACATTGGGGTCTCTACAAAGTTGAAATGTTCCACTTTCCTAGAGGAAACAGCATTTTTCAACAGTTTCTGCCTCGGATAACTGCCCTTGTGTCTAGTGTGTGAAGGTTTTGCTGGTTTCAGAAATGCAGTGATCCAGAAATTGAAGTGCAGTCAGGAAAGATAGAAATATTGGAATTACAGGTGTGGAGTAGACCAGACAGCCATCTAACACAGTGTTTGCTCTCTGGCTGTAGTTACTACCAGCTACTTCAGAGGAAGGTGAAAGACACTCTGGAGTGGGTAGTTATGAAGTAACTTCCCTTATAGGAGGTTTTCCCTTAGCCTTGTGCAATTATATGTAGATTTATGTCTTGGAGAAGGATTTATTTCACCTTCCCAATGTTAAAGTCCTTTTTAAGTAAATTCTGATTTTTTTTTTAGAAATCTCTAATAATGTCCCAAGGTTTATTTATCCTGGCACGCTGCTGCCCTCACTTGTATATCTGGTGGCAATGAGTTCCAAAGGGTGATTGGTTACCTTGATAATGAATTTCCATGCAACATTTACCAGGTTAGATAAGATTTGTTCAACGAAAATCTACCACATATAGACCAACCTACCAACTTTCAACTCAAATGTTACTTCCACTTAAACCTGTCAGTGTGAAAGCTGGACACCAGCCCAGTTACAAACGGACATTTAAATGCTTTCAAAAGGCAATAAAGCAGGAAACTATTAGGTATAAATGGAATAGATTTATAACAAATGGCGAGCTTCGTCAGATAGCTGAACAACTCCTTATTTTCTGGATACATTTGGGAATAAGATGGAAATCGCTGGGACATGTATGAAGAATGAAGCCAAAACATCTGCCAATGGACACATAACTTTGGGCAATTGTAAACGGGGCTAGATGATAGAGAGAGAACGTGTATGGGATTTAGCAGCATACAAAACGTGTAAAAACTGGCCTAGAAAACACAGGGATCGTGCAGCCACGTCTGTGCCCTGTGTGACATTTGACTGTGAATCATTCCAGCACTTTCAGACTATAATCTTTTCTTCCCAATTCTTCAGTACAGTTTACCTAGCTATACAGGGGTCTGGTGTAGCTCAAATGATCACAGGGGAACTACACTGATTTACTCCCGCTGCGGGATTGGCCCTGAATCCTTTCCCATAATATCAGGCAGATTGTGCAGCTATTAACATGGGATAGATAGTCCGATTGGAGCAAAGACAAGAAAAACACTCTGAGCTGCTTAGCAAAACGTCCTCCACTTTCCCCACAAGGGGCCACTGTTTTACCACCGACTCGCCTCTCAGGCAGAGCTGTCACAGGCTGGCAGGTCAGAGCCCCGCCGCTGTTTCACGTGGTCTCGGATCCCCCCGCAATTTCTCCTCCCCCCCCCTACAGCTCTGTGCAGCAGCCAGAGAGCCGAGTGCGGGGGCAGCACCGGACTCCCTGCGTGGTTAGCACCACAGTCACTCAGCAGAGGAGACCAGCGCCAGTAAGCAAGGAGCTGCCTGTGTATTTAGGCATCACCTCCCTGAGTAAAACCTCTCCCTCCCAGCTCCTCCTCACAGCTGGGGAAGGCGAGGAAGAAACTTCATTGTTGGGCTTTAGGGAGAAGTTTCCATCCCACTTCATCCCTGAAATATGTTCCTCCCCTGGGTGTCTGTTCTTACACTACTTCCGATTCTGGGTGAGTACCGTATCTGCACCATTTCAGCTCTGTATGGGGCCAGATGGCATCTGGTGTAAATGGTTAGGGTTAAGTTGCATCCAGTTCCAGGCGATGCGGAGTTAGCCCTACTTTCTTTTTGTAACCATTTGTTTATAAACCTTCCCCTCCGAGCCACCAGTCTCTGGAAGCTTGGGGGGTAGATAAACACTGCAGGTTCAAGCCAAGAGCCGTCTGTGAGACTATGTAAACTTTAATTTTTTTCCCCAGAAGGGGCTAATGGAGAGTCCGTGACACAACCTGATGCCCGAGTGACAGTATCCCAAGGGGAACCGGTGCTGCTGAAATGCTCCTATGACTATGACACTTCCTATGCTTCTCCCACGCTCTGGTGGTACGAGCAGCACCCAAATGAAGCCCCCCGCCTCTTGCTGGCACAATATGAAGCATCGGATGAGGAGGCGAGAAGGACCCGGCGGGGGTTCTCCGCCACCCCCGACAAACAGGGGAAGAGCTTCCACCTGAAGAAAAGCTCCAGTGAACTGAGCGACTCCGCCGTCTACTACTGTGGCATGAGCGACACCGTGATTGCAGCCAGCAGGGTCGCTGCACAGAAACCCGCTGGGGGAAGAGGAGGCGGCACTAAAGGTGTGTGGGTTAGAGCCCCAGAGGAACAGACTTTGCACAGCGCCAGTGGAGTCAGTGAATCCGACCCCCAGGTGTAAATGTGCAGAGCTTCACTGGAGTCAAGGGGCCAGATCCCAGACTGTTGGGACTGGGTGGAGCTCAGTGGAAGCAAATGATCCAGTTCCTCAAAATGTTTTAAAATCAGTGAGGAATTGCACAGGAGTCAGCGGAGCTGCACTGGTTCATATCAGCTGAGGATCTGAGCCATTAAAGTAGGACACTGGGGTCTCTAAACATTTGAAATGTTCCACATTCCTAGAGGAAACAGAATATAAATCACGTCTAATTTTTCAACAACTTCTGTATCCCATAACTGCCCTTGTGTCTATTGTGTGAAGGTTTTGCTGGTTTCAGAAATGCAGTGATCCAGAAATTGAAGTGAAGTCAGGAAAGATAGAAATATTGGAATTACAGGTGTGGAGCAGACCAGACAGCCGTCTAGCACAGTGTTTGCTATTTGCTCTCTGACTGTAGTTACTACCAGCTACTTCAGTGGAAGGTGAAAGGCGCTCTGGAGTGGGTAGATATGAAGTAACTTACCTTATAGGAGGTTTTCCCTCAGCCTTGTGCAATTATATGTAGATTTATGTCTTGAAGAAGGATTTCCTTCACCTTCCCAATGTTAAAGTCCTTTTAAAGTAAATTCTGAAAGTTTATGTTTAAAATCTGTAATAACGTCCCAAGGTTTATTTATCCTGGCACGCTCACTTATATGGGCATGTCTAGACTACGAAATTAGGTCAATTTGACCTTTATCAACCGATTTTATAGAGTCGATCGTGCATGTCCCCACTAAGTGCATTAGGTCGGCAGAGTGCGTCCTCTATACGGTGGGTAGCATCGACTGGCGGAGTGGTGCACTGTGGGTAGCTATCCCACAGTCCCTGCTGCCCATTGGAATTCTGGGTTAAGCTCCCAATGCCTGATGGGGCAAAAACCTTGTGGCGGGTGGTTTTGGGTACATGTCGTCAGGCCCCCACTCCCTCCCTCCCTGAAAGCAACGGCAAAGAATCATTTTGTGCCTTATTTCCAGGAACTACACTGATTTACTCCATCTATGACAACACCCCGATTCCCACGCTCTGGTGGTACGAGCAGTACCCAAATGAAGCCCCCCGCCTCTTGCTGACACAATATGAAGCGTCCGATGAGGAGGCGAGAAGGAACCGGCGAGGGTTTTCCGCCGCACCCGACAAACAGGAGAGCTTCCACCTGAAGAAAAACTCCAGTGAACTGTGTAAACTCCAGTCTACTACTGTGGCATGAGCGACACAGTGATTGCACCCAGCAGGGTCGCTGCACAAAAACCCGCTGGGGGAAGATGACGGGACACAGATTTTTGTGGCCTGGCTGACCAAATGATATACATTTGTATGGCAACTACGGCGTGAATGGGCCAGATTCCTAGTGGTGGAAATCTGCCTGCCTATCTCCCCTGGAGGGAATGGGGCAGAGCCCAAGGTGGTGTTAACTGGCCATAGCTCCATTGAAAAACGGCCTCGTTTCTCATTTGTTTTGAAGCAGTGCACTTCAGAGGAAACAGTTGAGCTACTCCAGTTTACAACAGCGGAGGATCTGACCCATTAAATTATGTGACATTGTGAATGAATTGCAATTCATTCCTCCTGCAACTCCCCTGGTGTCTCCTACGTGAAGGGTTTAGAAATGGAATGAGGTAGAAATTGGGAAGTTAGGAACACTGGATCAGAACAGAGGCCCATCCAGTTCAGTGTTTGCTCTTTGACTATCTCCTACCAGCGGTATCAGCCGAAGGGATAAGACACCTTCCAATGGGTAGTTGTTATGGGATTATCTCTGATAGGGGTGTTTCTCCCCTAAACCTGGACAAAAATCAGTTTGTCTGAGATTGGAAAGTTTATCCATCTTTCAATTTTTAAGTCCTCATTAGGGAAACTCTGAATTTATCCATAAAATCATCCCACTTTTTAAAGAAAAAAGGCCTGGTAAACTGTTGACATCACTTCTATATTTTATGCCAATGAGTTCCAAAGGGTCATTGGCTAACATGATAATGAATTTCCATGAACCATTTACCAGTTTAAACAAGGCTTGTTCATTGGAAAGCTACAATTTAAGGGCCAAACTATGAACTTTCTACTCAAATGTTATTTCCACCTTAACATATAAATCTGAAATCTGAAAATCTACTGCAGTTAGACAGACATCTAAATGCCTTGAAAAGGTTATTCCTCCGGGAACTACTAGGTACTATTTGTAATAAATGGCTAGATTGGTAAGGAAGCTGAACATGTTCTTATCTCCCAAGATCCCAGAAAGATGGAAATGTCTGGGACATGAGTGAATAATGAAGCTCCGGAGCATGCGTGAAGGAACACGTAAAAAGAACTGATCAAAATAATTCTTCTTTTGAACACTACTGGGGGGTGGGGTGGAGGGACTTAAGGCATTTAACAACAGAGGCCACTAGCCAAAGAACTGGCCACATAAATCCCTTTCCGTAACGTGAGTCAGGTTTTGCAGCTATTACACATGAGAATAGGTAGAAGAGTGTGACAGAGGTTCAGACTCACGGCGGCGCCTCCTGCTGGCCGTCCTGGGGAATTAGTTCTCACAGTCCAGGAGCGCCCTCTTCTGGCGGTGTCTCACCTGCCGTTACCTGCCCTTTCCAAGTCTCCACCACGTTAGGCCCCGTGTCCCTCCCAGACCATGGTGCCCTTCCCCGGGTTACTGCCCTCTGGCAGTGCCTCCCCTCCAGGGAACCAGCTACCCCTAATCCCACGACTCACCTCAGTGACTCATTGCCGTTCTTCCTCTAGCCCCTTCCCTCAGGGGCAAACGGCAGTCTGAACTGGCTACTCATGACTGGCAAGGGGGGTGGACCTGTTGCCTGTTCTTCCCTGGCTGCCCCTCTGCAGATCTAGGACCTCCTCAAGGCCCTGTATCAGCCCCTCAGCCTGGGAGTTGGTCAGGCCAGAGCTCCCCGGCTCCCTCTACCTTCCCCAGCCTGCTCTGTCCAAGGTCCCCTGTCTAGGCAGCCAGTCCCTCTCTCTCCAAAGCTGGAGAGAGACTGAGTTCCCGCTCAGCCCTGCAGCGTCTCATAGGGCCCAGCCTGGCCCTGATTGGCTGCCTTCAACCTCCCCCCTGACCCCCGATTGGCTGCTGCTACAGCCCTCTTCAAGGGCTGTTTATCCCCTTGTTCACCAGTGCAGGGCAACTGACCCATCACAAAGAGAAACACTTTAAGCTGCTTTGGAAAAACGTCCTCTTTTTAACACATGGGGGCGGGGGGTGGGAGGCGCTGTTTTATCAACAACTCATCTTTCAGGCAGGGATGTCATTTCAGAGCCTGGTGGTCTCCCTATAGGGTGACCAGACAGCAAATGTGAAAAATCGGGACAGGGGGTGGGGGGTAATAGGAGCCTATATAAGAAAAAGACCCAAAAATCGGGACTGTCCCTATAAAATCGGGACATCTGGTCACCCTATCTCCCTACCCCCACAATTTCTCCTTCCCCTTTCTCCCAGACATGGTGTAGAAGCCAGACAGTCTCATTGAAGGGTGAGATCAGATTGCTTTATGGTTAGGATCACCATCCTAGAGTTTCCCACTACTAAAGAAGCTGTACGGATATGTAAGGCATTGCTCATAAGACCTCTCTTCCCATCCCCTCTTCATCTCTGGGAAAAGAAAAAGGAGGAACATTCATCCATGGGTTTTGGGGAGAAGGTTCTATCTCACTGACTGCCGGACAATGTTTGTCAACTGGATCTCAGTTACTGTGATCCTTTCCATTCTCGGTGTGTATGAATTCAGCCGTGTCAGATCTACTGGGCCAGATCATCAGACTTCAGTAGAGTGAAATCAGGTTACGCCAGCTGAGAATATGGATCCAATTTCTTTTTATCCCCTCTTACTTAGCACATATGGTGGAAGTTTGGAAGGGTCAGAAATACCCCTGCTTCAGGACATACACCTACTATAACCCTGTGTCTTTGTGGGTCACAACTGAGGATGCCAGACTCAGGATGAACTGCTGAGAAATAGGGCAGATACACCCCAAGACTGGTGGCTAATCCCCCATAAGATATACCAAACCAGCAACAAAAGTAAACTGCTTCACCCCACTAGCTAAAAATAAGAAATAAGAGCAGTTTCCTTAAGGCATTCCAAAAACACTGGGTTCAGAGATGAGTGGTTCTTCACAACCAGTCTCATCAAATAAAAGGTTCTTCTGATCTCAAAGGACCAGCCACGCACCCAGCTCAATATACAACTAAGATCTTACCAAAAAAAAAATCGCACTAATGCTAATCCTTTTGTACCTAAAATCTAAAGTTTTATTCATAAAAAGAAAGAAATAAAAGTGAGAGTTAAAATTAGTTGAAGGGATCAAATACATACAATAATTGCAAAGTTCTTGGTTCAGGCTTCTAGCAGAGATGGTATAAACTGCTGGCTTAAGTCAAGTCTCTGGAGTACATCCACAGCTTGGATGGGTCATTCAGTCCTTTCTTTGAAGCTTCAGGTTTGTAGTCCAGTTCCTCCAGAGGAAAGAATCAGGATTGAAGACAAAATGGACATGTTCCCAGGGCCTTTTATATCTTCTCCCATGTGGAGGGAATCCGATTATTCTTATTGTGGAAAAGTATAGAACTAAGATGGAGTTTGAAGTCGCATGGACAAATCACATGTCCCCCATGCATAGTTTTGCCTAGTCATAGCAGAAACCATTACCCACATTCCAGTTTGAATATTTACATGACAGTCCACTCAGTGTGATGGGCATCTCCCATGATCCATTGTGGGTTAAGTATCCTTTGGATGGGCCACTCAATTTGAATGGTTCCATCAAGATGTGCAGGCTGACGACCTTGTTAGTTACTCCAGGAGCAAACATTTGAAATACAGGTACAGAGCCAATACTCACAACTTCAAATACAAACACGATACATACATACAGATAGCATAATCATAACCAGCAAATTATAACTTTTTATAGACACCTCACTTGACAATCTTTGTATAAGATTTGTTGCAAATATATAACAGTGGTTGCAATAATGATCTATATGGTCATATTTTAATCAGATAACATCACACTATAAGGGAGCGTGGACTCACCCCTGCGGCGCCTCCTGCTGGTTGTCCAGGGAATTAGCTCTTCCAGCGTCTGGAGCGACCTCTTCAGGCTGGTGATCCGGCTGCCACTGGCCCGTGTCCCTCCCAGGACCCCGGTGCCCCTTTCATCGGGCCTCCCCCCTCCCAGGGGAACCCTCCACCCACTATCCCCACCTTGCCTCAGTTGTAGGCTACTGCCAGTCTCCAACTTGCCCCCGCGCCCTGGGGCAGACTGCAGTGTCAGCCACTCATCATAGGCTAGGTTGGGGTTGGACCTGCTTCCCCTCTCTGGAACCCAGTGCCTTTCTGGAGCCCTGTACAAGGCCCTGCAGCCTGGGCGTTGCCATCCTGGAACTTCCCAGCCCCTCTGGCCTTTCCCCAGACCTGCCTCACTCTAGGCACCCTGAGTTTCCCTACAGCCAGGCCCTTCTCTCTCTGCCTTCAGAGAGAGACTCCCAGTACCTGTTGGCCTTTGCTAGGCCACAGCCTGGGGCTTTCCAGCCTAGAGCTCCCCGGCCCCTCTGCCTTTCCCCAGCCCTGCTCCACTCAGTTACCCTGTTCCTAGCTCCCTGCAGCCAGGCCCATCTCTCTCTACAGACAGAGAGAGACTCTTTGGCTCACAGCCTCTTATAGGGACCAGCTGGGCCTGATTGGGGCGTGGCCCAGCTGCGGCTGCTTCCCCAATCAGCCCAGGCTTTCCTTCCCAGCCCTGTCCCAGGGCTGGCTTTAACCCTTTCTGGGCCAGAGCGGGTGACCACCCCGCTACACACACCTACATAAGAGCAGCCATACTGGGTCAGAATAAAGGTCCATCTAGCCCAGTATCCAGTCTTCTGACAGTTGCCAATGCCAGGTGCCCCAGAGGCAATAAACAGAACAGGTAATCATCAATCAATTCATCCCCTGTCGTCCATTCCCTGCTTCTGGCAAACAGAGGCTAGGGACACTCATCCTGACCATCCTGGGTAATAGCCATAGATGGACCTATCCTCCATGAATTTATCTAATTCTTTTTTGAACCCTGTGATAGTCTTGGCCTTCACAACATCCTCTAGCAAGGAGTTCCACAGGTTGACTGTGTGTTGTGTAAAAAAATACTTCCTTTTGGTTTTTTTAACCTGCTGCCTATTAATTTCATTTGGTGACCCCTAGTTCTTCTGTTATGAGAAAGAGTAAATAACACTTCCTTATTTTCTTTCTCGATACCAGCCATGATTTTATAGACCTCTATCATATCTCCTCTTAGTCGTCTCTTTTCCAAGCTGAAAAGTCCCAGTCTTATTAATCTTTCCTCATACAGCAGCCGTTCTATACCCCTAATTATTTTTGTTGCCCTTTTCTGAACCTTTTCCGAGTCCAATATATCTTTTTTGAGATAGGGTGACCAAATCTGCATGCAGTTTTCAAGATGTGGACATACCATGGATTTATATAGAGGCAATATGTTATTTTCTGTAGTATTATCTATCCCTTTCTTAATGATACCCAACATTCTGTTCACTTTTTTGACGTCGCTGCACATTGGGTGGATGTTTTCAGAGATCTATCCACACTGACTCCACAATCTCTTTCGTGAGTGGTAACAGCTAATTTAGACCTCGTCATTATATATATATATATATATAGTGATGGATTCGGACCAGAAGGATATAAAAGAGTAGTGGAAAGCAAATACATCAGCCTCAGGATGAGCAGGTCCCTGTTCCCTGGGTAGCTGAACAAAGACTACTCCAGGCCAGTGAAGACACCTGATGCCATTTAACCTGCCAAAGGATCAGTTAAGGCCGTTAGGTTAATGTAGGCACCTAACTTCAATCAACTGGAAAAGGGTCAGTTAAGGCCATTAGGCTAATGGAGATAGCTGGAACCAATCAAGGTCCCACTCATACTCCTTAAAAGCTCTCCTTCCAGTGGGTTCCGGGGGAAGGAGCTAGAGGAGAGGAAGTGTTGCTGAAGCCTGAGGTAAGGGTGAAGATATAGAGAGAGGGAAGTGGCCCAGGGAATCAAAGCAGCTCTGGTGGAACAGTTAAGGAGAGGCAGCAGGAGGCTGCTATTGACGGGGTCCCTGGCCTGGAACCTGGAGTAGAGGATGGCCCCAGGTTCCCCCCCCCCCCCATGCGCTACAGAGACCCCCTTGAAAGGGGAAGCAGGCCTCACTCCAGGCAGGAGGCTGAACTGCGCCCACTGAGACCAAAGGAGCAACAGAGACTGGGGGGGGTGCCCCTTCCCACCTCCCATACTGGCCTGTGATGGAAGTAGCTCGGTAGGCTGTGGCCCTTGACACTAACCTTAAGAAAGGGAGGGTCACACTGGGGCCTTAGCGAGCTTCTGAGGCCACAGAATCCCCCCAGAAGTGCGGGACCCACCAATACAGGCTCGGGACCTTATCACAATATTTATACGTATAGTCGGGATGATGTTTTCCAATGTGCATTACTTTGCATTTATCCACATTGAATTTCATCTGCCATTTTGTTGCCCAGTCGCCCCGTTTTCAGAGATCCTTTTGTAGCTCTTCACAGTCTGCCTGGGACTTAACTATCTTGACTAGTTTTGTAACATCTGCACATTTTGCCACCTCACTGTTTACCCCTTTTCCCAGATCATTTATGAATATGTTGAATAGGACTGGGCCCAGAACAGACCCCTGGGGGACACCACCATTTACCTCTCTCCATTCTGAAAACTGACCATTTATTCCTACCCTTTGTTTCCTAGCTTTTAACCTGTTACCAATCCATGAGAGAACCTTCCCTCTTATCCCATGACAGCTCACTTTGCTTAAGAGCATTTGGTGAGGGATCTTGTCAAAGTCTTTCTGAAAATCTAAACTATATCCACTGGATCCCCCTTGTCCACATGCCTGTTGACTCCCTCAAAGAATTCTAGTGGCTTGGTGAGGTATGATTTACAAAAACCTATTCCCCAACAAATTATGTTCATCTCTGTGTCTGACAATTTTGTTCTTGATTATAGTTTCAACCAGTTTGCTCAGTACTGAAGTGCGGCTTACCGGCCTGTAATTGCCAGGGTCACCTCTGGAGCCCTTTTTAAAAATTGACATCACATTAGCTATCCTCCAGTCACTTGGTACAGAAGCTGATTTAAATGATAGGCTACAGATGACAGTTAGTAGTCCTGCAATTTCACATTTGGGTTCCTTCAGAACTCTTGGCAGAATACCATCTAGTCCTGGAGACTTATTGCTGTTTAGTTTATCAATTTGTTCCAAAACCTCCTCTAATGACACCTCAGTCTGGGACAGTTTCTCAGATCTGTCACCTAAAAAGAATGGCTCAGGTTTGGGAATCTCCCTCACATCCTCAACAGTGAAGACCGATGCAAAGAATTCATTTAGTTTCTCTGCAATGTCCTTATTGTCCTTGAGTGCTCCTTTAGCACCAGTGGCCCCACTGGTTGTTTAGCAGGTTTCCTGCTTCTGATGTACTTACAATTTTTTTTGCTATTACTTTTTGAGTCTTTGGCTAGCTGTTCTTCAAATTCTTTTTTTTTTTGGTCTTCCTAATTATATTTTTACACTTCATTTTCCAGAGTTTATGCTCCTTTCTATTTTCCTCATTAGGATTTAACTTCCACTTTTTAAAGGATGACTTTTTGCCTCTCACTGCTTCTTTTTCTTTGTTGTTTAGCCACGGTGGCACTTTTTTGGTTCTCTTACTATGTTCTTTTTAAATTGGGGTATACATTTAAGTTGAGCCTCTATTATGGTGTCTTTAAAAAATTTCCTTGGAGCTTGCAGGGATTTCACTTTTGGTGCTGTACCTTTTAATTTCTGTTTAACTAACCTCCTCATTTTTGTGTAGTTCCCCTTTCTGAAATTAAATGCTACAGTGTTGGCCTCTGTGGTGTTTTCTCTGCCACAGGGATGTTAAATTTAATTATATTATGGTCACTATTACAAGCAGTCCAGCTATATGCACCTCTTGGACCTGATCCTGTGCTGCACTTAGGACTAAATCAAGAATTGCCTCTTCTCTGGTGGGTTCCAGGACCAGCTGCTCCAAGAAGCCGTCATTTAAGGCAGTGGTTCTCAAACTAGGGCTGCCGCTTGTTCAGGGAAAGCTCCTGGCGGTCCGGACCAGTTTGTTTACCTGCCGTATCCGCAGGTTCGGCCGATCGCGACTCCCACTGGCTGCGGGTCGCCGCTCCAGGCCAATGGGGGCTGCAGGAAGCGGAGCGGGCTGAGGGACATGCTGGCTGCGCTTCCTCCAGCCCCCGTTGGCCTGGAGCAGCGAACTGTGGCCAGTGGGAGCAGCGATCGGCCGAACCTGCAGATACGGCAGGTAAACAAACTGGCCCGGCCCGCCAGGGTGCTTACCCTGAACAAGTGGCAGCCCTAGTTTGAGAACCACTGATTTAAGGTGTCAAGAAACTTTATCTCTGAATCCCATCCTGAGGTGATATGTACCCAGTCAATATGGGGATAGTTGAACCCCCCCCATTATTATTGAGTTTTTTATTTTAATAGACTCTCTAATCTCCCTGAGCATTTCACAGTCAATATCACCATCCTGGTCGGGTGGTCTGTAACATATCCCTACTGCTATATTCTTATTATTCAAGCATGGAATTACTATCCATAGAGATTCTATGGTACAGTTTGGTTCATTTAAAATTTTTACTTCATTTGATTCTGTGCTTTCTTTCATATATAGTACCACTCCCTCACCAGCACGATCTGTGGTGTCCTTCCGATATATTTTGTACCCTGTGAACCATGGCTGCTACCTGTAATTTCTGAGTCATGCTTGGACATGTGACTTGCCCATGTGACTCCAAAACTCCATCTTGTAGCTGGAATTCTACACAGGGGGAGGGAGGGGTGTCCACCCACAAGAGAAAGTGACCCCTCCATTTTGTCTTCAGATGGCTCAAGAGATAGCCCCTCCACCCCCAAAGATACCTGAAGGAAACTGGAACAAAGGACAGTAGCCACAGGGGGTGTGAGTGATTGCTGGACCCAGACTAGAAGGAGACTAGTCTGTAAAAGGAAGCTTACTGGAGCTCCTCTGAGGAGAGGTTTTATCTGTATTCAGTTTTCTTACAGTATTATGCATAGACTTGCGTGTTCTATTTTATTTTGCCTGGTAATTCACTTTGTTCTGTCTGCTACTACTTGGAACCACTTAAATCCTACTTTTTGTATTTAATAAAATCACTTTTTACTTACTAATTAACCCAGAGTATGTATTAATACCTGGGGGGGCAAACAGCTGTGCATATCTTCTATCAGTGTTATAGAGGGTGAACAATTTATGAGTTTACCCTGTATAAGCTTTACACAGGGTAAAACAGATTTCTTTGAGATTTGGACCCCACTGGGAGTTGGGCATCTGAGTGTAAGAGACAGGAACACTTCTTAAGCTACTTTCAGTTAAGCCTGCAGTTTGTGGGATGTGGTTCAGACCTGGGTCTGTTTGTAGCAGGCTGGCGTGTCTGGCTCAAAGAAGACAAGGTTCTGAAATCCCAATCTGGCAGGGAAAACGGCTCAGAGGTAGTCTCAGCACATCAGCTGGCAGTTCCCAAGGGGTTTTCTGTGATCCAAACTGTCACACTCACCATCGTGAAACGCTGCTTTTGGGCTCGGGAAACAAGCACCGAGTGGTAGGATCACATCCTGATGCACGTCTGGGATGACGAGCAGTGGCTGCAGAACTTTCGCATGAGGAAAGCCACATTCATGGGACTGTGTGCTGAGCTCGCCCCCACCCTGCTACGCAAGGACACGAGATTGAGAGCTGCCCTGCTGGTGGAGAAGCCGGAGGCTATTGCAATCTGGAAGCTGACAAATCCAGACAGCTACCGATCGGTCGCGAACCAGTTTGCAGTGCTAAAGTCGACCATTGGAATCATGTTGATGCAAGTTTGCAGGTCCATTAATCAATTGCATCCTACTCAGAAGAACAGTGACTCTGGGTAACGTGCAGGACATTGTGGCTGGCTTTGCACAAATGGGTTTCCCTAACTGCGGAGGGGCGATAGATGGGACACATATTCCAATTCTGGCACCAGACCCCCTAGCCTCTGAGTACATAAATTGGAAGGGGTATTTCTCAATGGTTCTGCAGCCGCTTGTGGATCACCGTGGGCATTTCACAGACATTAACACAGGCTGGTCCAGAAAGGTGCATGATGCACGGATCTTTTGGAACACAGGCCTGTTCAGGAAGCTGCAAGCCAGGACTTTCTTCCCAGACCAGAAGATCACCGTAGGGGAAGTCAAAATGCCCATTGTGCTCCTTGGAGACCTCGCCTACCCGTTAATGCCATGGCTCATGAAACCCTACACAGGGAGCCTTGACAGCAGCAAGGAGTGGTTCAACAACAGGCTGAGTCGGTGCCGAATGACTATGGAGTGTGCTTTTGGCCATTTAAAGGGCTGCCGAATGCATTTGGAGAAAGGAGGCTGTCCAGTCCCAGCTGTGCTCCAGCCGTAGGAATTACGATACCTACGGGCAGAAATCAAGCTCCATGACTGAAAGGGGCCATGAGCGGGATGCAGTGCAGTGCAGGGTCAAAATGAAGGAGCTGAAAAATGCCTACAACAAGATGTGGGAGGCAAACCACCGCTCCGGTGCTGTGCCCATGAGCTGCCAGTTCTACAAAGGCCTGGACGCGATACTTGGGGGAGACCCCACCTCCACTGCGAAGAGCCCCATGGACGCTTCAGGGGCTGTGCCAGCTGAGAGTCCTATCAAAGAGGAGGAAATCGAGGGGGAGGGTGCTGAGGGGGACCCAGAGCCCGAGGATGACCTGGCGTCCATAGATGCAGGCAGCCAGGAGCTCTTTTGTACCCCGGAGGAGGATAGCCAGTCGCAGCAGCTGGAACTTGGGGAATCGCAAGGATCAGAGGAGGCACCTGATTAGTGCCTTTCATTTTGGGAATCGCTGGAGTGAGTTGTTGGGGGCGGGAGGGTTGCAGGAAGCAGGGTTGGGTCTGTGTGGTGCTCACACCATCACATGCGTAGTTTGAGTGGCAGAACAGGGTGTTGATGGACTCCGTCACTTCACGGTAATCGGCCTCAGAGATCTCCACGAAACTCTCTTGGAGATACTGGGCAATGCGCTGCCGCAGGTTCTGTGGCAGAACTGCTTTATTTCTTGCCCTTGAAGGGTAACTTTCCCACATAACTGTGCTGTCACGGGCTGGGGGGACCATTGCTCCACACAGGCAGGGCCGGCTCTAGGTTTTTTGCCGCCCCAAGCAAAAACATTTTTGGCTGCCCCCCCCCCAGCCCTGGAACCCCACCCACCCACCAGTGCCCCCCCCCCACCTGCACCCCCTGCCGCCCCAGCACTCGGCTTCCCCCCCCCAAACGTGACCTCCCCGTTCACCCAGGGCCGGCTCTGGCTTTTTTGCTGCCCC
>QXTE01000465.1:53915-90447 GCA_003942145.1 Platysternon megacephalum
CCCCCCCCCACCTGCACCCCCTGCCGCCCCAGCACTCGGCTTCCCCCCCCCAAACGTGACCTCCCCGTTCACCCAGGGCCGGCTCTGGCTTTTTTGCTGCCCCAAGCAAAAAAAAAACAAAAAAAAAAAAACTGCGGGGGCGGGAGGGGGAGCGGCGAAGCAAAGAAAACAAAACAAAACACACCTGCGGGGCAGCTGGAGCGGCAAAGCACACACACAAAACACCTGTGGGGTGGCCAGAGCGGCAAAGTACACACACACACACAAAACACCTGCGGTGTGGCCGGAGCGGCAAAGCAGGGGAAAAAACCCAAAAACCTGCAGGGCGGCCGGAGCCAGGGTGCAGGGGGACTCCCTGTGCTGCAGACGTGCAGTGGAGTGCGCGCCCGGTCTAGCGGGGGAGGGGGGAAGAGAGAGAAGGGGGGCAGCCAGGGCTTCAGCGGGGCACTCACCACGCGGCCCCTCCTGCCGCACCGCCTGCCAGGAGGGCTCTGCGCTGCTACGGTCGGCTTGGAGGGAGGGAAGGACGCGGGCTGCCCTGCCGAGTTTGCTGCAGGGCGCTCCCCTCCTCCGCCCCCTACAGGGCCGCCGGAGCGGCAAACCAAAAAGAAAAAAAAAAGGGCGGCCAGAATGCCACCCCTTGGAATCTGCCGCCCCAACCATGAGCTTGCTGGGCTGGTGCCTGGAGCCGGCCCTGCACACAGGCCAGGGCGGAAGCTGCAGTCTTGCAGAAAACTCTCCTTTCTTGCCCTGCTCACCCTTAGCAGCGAGAGATCTTCCAGAATGAACACCACCTGTGGAAAATGTGTGGTCAGTAATGATTATAAGTCCCCCACTTCACTGTTGGCTCTCCCCAAGACACACATGCCCAGAGTACAGTAAGGACCTGGAACAATGAATTCCCCTGCCCCGGTGGTTACTCACCATTTTGGGGGTCTTGTGGCTTATGTGCACTCGCCTTGGGACAGCCAGTTAGTGGTAAGTGTGTGAGTAGTTCTTGTGTTTTAAAACAGTTGTGTCAGTGCTCTGTCTATTGCTAACAATGGTGCTCTCTAAAATGTTGAATTTTGGCTTCATAGATCTGACCTTGGGATCCCAGCCTGCCTTGTTATCAGGGCTGGCGCAACCCATTAGGCGACCTAGGTCCCGCCCGTTGAAATTTGGGGGCGGGACCTTCCGCCACCTAGGGCGCCGGAAGAGCTGGCGCCGCTACTGCTTGTTATCGCTGGCTGAACAGCTGTGCAGACTCAGGAAGTGGCATCGAAAAACTAAAGAGGACCTTTTGCATGATGTCATGCTGCAGTCCACTGCCGAAAAGACAGAATTGAAGGAGTGGCGGGAGATTGACTGGAGGGAACGAAAGGAGAACACGGAGCACTGGAATGAATCCATGGAGAACTCTTAAATGTTATGAAGCGCAAAGCAGATACGCTCCAGGTGCTCCTAGCACTGCAGACGGAGCAGCTCCGCACCTGCCCTCCTCTGCAACTGCTGTCCCAAAACTCTTTCCCATGTGCCCTGTGTCACTGCCAAAACGGTGTGGTCAGTATCCTGTCCCCGGTCATCACCCGCTGCATTCCACAGCCGCCCCGTCACATCCAGCCCTGAAGACTCCCAGTACCCACTGGACTCAACCCCCGTTCCCACGCAGTTTAGCCCTGCTGAATCGACACACCTATTGCACGGCACTCCAAATAGCAAGGCTGAATACCATAGCTGGACATACATTAATCTCTAAACATACCAGGACCTCATCTCCTCCCTTCCTACACCTGCACTGTTTGGGATGGGTTTTACTGTTCGTCTCTCTCCTATGGTTGTTGTTTTTGAATAAATGATTTTTTTGTTTGAAATCAATCTTTATTCCATTAAATGAAAGTAAACGTAGCCCAGCAAAGCAACAGGCACTTTTCTAAAGTCAGTGCATCATACAGAGCAATCACAGCCAACTACTAGCATAACAAGCACTGCACTCCCGAGCATAGCAACAAATATTACTGGCTTTCAACAACAAATTGCTGCCTCAAGACATCCCTGATCTTTATGGCCCCTCGCTGGGCCCCTCTAATAGCCCTGATCTCTGGCTGCTCAAATTCAGCCTCCAGGCGCTGAGGCTCAGCACTCCAGGCCTGAGTGAAACATTCACCCTTCCCTTCACAAATATTATGGAGGGTACAGCACGCGGCTATAACCATTGGGATTTGTCATCGGCTAGGTCCAGCTTCCCATATAGACATCACTAGCGGGCCTTTCAATGGCCAAATGCACACTCGACATTCATTCTGTGCCTGATCAGCCTGTTGTTGAACTGCTCCTTGCTGCTCTCAAGATACCCTGTGTATGGCTTCATGAGCCACAGCATTAAGGAGTAGGTGGGTCTCCCAGGATCACAATGGTCATTTTGACTTCCCCTACAGTGATCTTCTGGTCTGGGAAGAAAGTCCCGGCTTGCAGTTTCTTGAACAGGCCAGTGTTCTGAAAGATGTGCGCGTCATGCACCTTTCCAGACCAGCCTGTGTTAATGTCTGTGAAATGCCTACGGTGAGCCACAAATGCCTGGAGAACCATTGAGAAATACCCCTTGTGATTAATGTACTCGGTGGCTAGGTGGTCTGGTGCCAGAATTGGAATGTGCGTGCCATCTATCACCCCTCCGCAGTTAGGGAAACCCATTTGTGCAAAGCCATCTACAATCTCAAGTACGTTGCCCAGAGTCACGGTCTTTCAGAGCAGGATGTGATTGATTAATGGCCCTGCACACTTGCATCAACACGACTCCAAATGTCGACTTTCCCACTCCGACCTGGTTGGCGACCGATCAGTAGCAGTCTGGAGTAGCCAGCTTCCACAGTGCAATCACTACACGCTTCTCCAATGACAAGGCAGCTCTCATTCTCGTGTCCTTGCACCGCAGGGCTGGGGCGAGCTCATCACACAGTCCCCTGAATGTGACTTTCCTCATGCGAAAGTTCTGCAGCCACTGCTCGTCATCCCAGACGTGCATCACGATGTGATCCCACCACTCAGTGCTTGTTTCCCGAGCCCAAAAGCGGCATTCCACTGTGATCAGCACCTCCATGAATACCACAAGCATTCTCGTGTCATAGCTACTACGTGTGGTGAGATCAGTGTCACACTCCCCTTGCCTTTGTAGTTTAAGGAATAACTCCACTGCCACTCGTGACGTGTTGATCCGTGCAAACATCATTCTTGTCAACAGCTCGGGATCCATTGCTGCAGCCCGAAAGAGGCAGGGCGCACAGTACACAAACCATTGAAAGATGGCGCCAAATGTGGACGGAAGCAAAGGGATTGCTGGAATGCGAAGCAATGCATGATGGGGCATTGGGACAGGACCCAAGATGCCCCACGACCCCTTCCGCCTTCCCATAAGTCTTAGTGGCAAAAGAGAAAGAGGTGCTCTGTGGGATAGCTGCCCAGAGTGCACCGCTCCGAATAGCGCCGCAAGTGTGAACACGCTATTGCGCAGGCAGCTGTCAGTGTGAACACACAACAGCAGTTTTTCTTCGGCACTCTCTGAGTGGTGCTGTAACTGCTGGCACTGTAACTTTGCAAGTGTAGACATGCCCTAAGACAGTGGTTCTCAAACTTGGGCCGCCGCTTGGTCAGGGAAAGCCCCTGGCAGGCCGGCCCGGTTTGTTTACCTGCCGCGTCCGCAGGTTCGGCTGATCACGGCTCCCACTAGCAGCGGTTCGCCGCTCCAGGCCAATGGGGGCTGCAGAAAGTGGTGCGGGCCGAGGGACGTGCTGGCCACCGCTTCCTGCTGCCCCCATTGGCCTGGAGCGGCGAGCCGCAGCCAGTGGGAGCCGCGATCGGCTGAACCTGCAGACACGGCAGGTAAATAAAGTGGCTGGGCCCACCAGGGGCTTTCCCTGAGCAAGCGGGGGCCCAAGTTTGAGAACCACTGCCCTAAGAGTTACCTGTCCTGTGATGGACTCTACCTGAAACAATAACTAGGGTGAGAAATTATTATTTGTAACCAGTTTGTTACTGAATCTAGCTTAGATTCTGTGCTTTGTATTATTTTCTTAGTAACCTACTTTGTTTTTTTGCTACCTTTTTGATCACCTAAAATACACCTTTTCATATTTAATAAACTTATTTCTGGTTTATAAATATAACCCAGTTTATGTGTTTTCTTACTGGAGTGGTGGGGTGTGGGAGGAAACTGTGCATACTCTCTTCCACATTGAGGGAAGAGGCGAATTTCATATAATTTTGGGTTTGAACTCCAAAGGGGGGTGGACATCTGGGTACTGTGGAAAGCCCCTTAAGATGAACCTTCTCAGAGCGGCTCTCTGCCTCTCTGTGCAGCTGGTGTGGCCCTGCCTGTAAACTTTGTTGGAGGAGGCTTTAGCAGGACAGGATTTAAGGGGGGCCCAGGCTGGCAGAACAGTCTGACTCAGTGATGTCCCAGCATCCCAGATAACATCCAAGGGGGTCCGACCCATCACACCCATGCCTCCCGAAAGAGGTAAAACCAAATATTTTCCCTTTCCCCAGGCGGCAAAATTTCAGAGGCTAGGGGTGTTGAGAGTGGGCATTAATTACTCCCCAATGATACCAAATTGCTCAGGAAACCCACCCAGTGACTCAAAAACACAAAGAGACATAAGACACTTAAAAGTGAGACAGTTGTCTGTGGACATTCTGGGTGCCTCTGGCACAACTCAACGAAACAATCTTTGAGGGTTTTGCACACACCCACCGGCAGCACAAAAACCTATTCAGTGTTTGCCAACAACTCCTCTTAGAACTACAGGCGTTCCCTGGCTGGATCAGGCCAGATTCAAAACAGTCTCCTCTTACTGCAAGTGTCCAAACAATGACACAGGGGAAGGCACAAAACCCTCGGAAGTGGGATAATCTGGCTCTATGGAAAATTTCTTCCTTTCTCCCATTGGCTAGAAGCTTGGTCTATACCCCAAAGCAGGCAAATTTATAGCCAACCCAGGCATCTAGAAACCTTGCTAATGTAATTATGAATATTCTCACTACCCTTAGATAATGAGAGGCAATATAGTAGAACCTCAGAGGTGTTCGTAACTCTGTAGAGCCTGGACAGGGCACTGATCTGGAACTCAGGAGACCAGAGGTTGAATTCCTGGCTCGGCCACCTGTCTGCTGGATAACCTTGCACAAGTCATGTCACCGCCTTCTGCCTCACTTTCCCTCTCTGTGATATAGGGATACAATTGCAGACCACCTTTGTAAAGCTCTTTGAGATCTAAAGATGAAAACACTATATAACAGCTAAGCATCACCATCATAGAATCATAGAATCATAGAACTTAAGATCAGAAGGGACCATTATGATCATCTAGTCCAGGGGTAGGCAACCTATGGCACGCGTGCCGCAGGCGGCACACAAGCTGATTTTCAGTGGCACTCACACTGCCTGGGTCCTGGCCACCGGTCCGGGGGGCTCTGCATTTTAATTTAATTTTAAATGAAGCTTTTAAACATTTAAAAAACCCTATTTACTTTACATACAAAATCGTTTAGTTATATATTATAGACTTATAGAAAGAGACCTTTTAAAAACATTAAAATGTAGTAATGGCACGCGAAACCTTAAATTAGAGTGAATAAATGAAGACTCGGCACCCCACTTCTGAAAGGTTGCCGACCCCTGATCTAGTCTGACCTCCTGCATGATGCAGGCCACAAGAGTTGACCCACCCACTCCTGAAATAACTCTCATCCTTGACTCAGCTGTTGAAGTCCCCAAATCATGATTTGACGACTTCAAGCAGCAGATAATCCTCTAGCAAGCGACCCCTGCCCCATGCTGCGGAGGAAGGCGAAAAACCTCCAGGGCCTCTGCCAATCTACCCTGGAGGAAAATTCCTTCCCGACCCCAAATATGGCGATCAGCTGAACCCCGAGCATGCGGCCAAGATTCTCCATCCAGACACTTAGGAAAAGACTTTCAATATCCCAACATTTATCATCGGTACTAACTACCAGCGGTGGCACATTATTGACCTATTGAGTAAATCAAGTTATCCTATCAAACCATTCCCTCCATAAACTTATCAAGCTTAGTCTTAAAGCCGGAGAGGTCTTTCGCCCCCACTATGTCCCTCGGCAGGCCATTCCAGTATTTCACTCCTCTGACGGTTAGAAACCTTCGCCTAATTTCAAGCCTAAACTTCCCAACTGCCAATTTATATCCATTTGTTCTCGTATCCACATTAGCACTGAGCCGAAATAATTCCTCTCCCTCCCTGATATTGATCCCTCTGATATATTTAAAGAGAGCAATCATATCTCCCCTCAACCTTCTTTTGGTTAAGGAAAACAAACCGAGCTCCTCAAGTCGCCTTTCATACGACAGGCTTTCCATTCCTCGGATCATCCTAGTGGCCCTTCTCTGTACCCTTTCCAGTTTAAATTCATCCTTCTTAAACATGGGAGACCAGAACTGCACACAGTACTCCAAATGAGGTCTCACCAGCGCCTTGTATAACGGGACTAGCACCTCCTTATCTCTACTAGAAATACCTCGCCTAATGCATCCCAAGACCGCATTAGCCTTTTTAACGGCCACATCACATTGCCGACTCATAGTCATCCTGCGATCAACCAGGACTCCGAGGTCCTTCTCCTCGTCCGTTACTTCCAACTGGTGCGTCCCCAGCCTATAACTATAATTCTTGTTAGTCATCCCTAGATGCATAACCTTACACTTCTCACTATTAAATTTCATCCTATTACTAATACTCCAGTTTACAAGGTCATCCAAATCTCCCTGGAGGATATCCCTATCCTTCTCCGAATTGGCAATACCTCCCAACTTCGTGTCATCCGCAAACTTTATCAGCCCACTCCTACTTTTGGTTCCGAGGTCAGCGATAAATAGATTGAATAACATCGGACCCAAAACCGAACCCTGAGGAACTCCACTGGTAACCTCCCTCCAACCCGACAGCTCCCCTTTCAGTACGACCCGCTGCAGTCTCCCCTTTAACCAGTTCTTTATCCACCTCCGGAATTTCATTTCGATCCCCATCCTTTCCAATTTACCCAGTAATTCTTCATGCGGTACCGTATCGAACGCCTTACTGAAATCAAGATATATCAGATCCACCGCATTTCCCTTATCTAAAAAATCTGTTACTTTCTCAAAGAAGGAGATCAGGTTGGTTTGGCATGATCTACCTTTCGTAAAACCATGTTGTAATTTGTCCCAATTGCCATTGACCTCAAGGTCCGTAACTACTCTCTCCTTCAATATTTTTTCCATGACTTTGCACACTACAGATGTTAAACTAACAGGCCTGTAGTTACCCGGGTCACTTTTTTTCCCCTTCTTGAATATAGGAACTACATTAGCTAATCTCCAGTCAAACGGTACAACCCCCGAGTTTAGGGATTCATTAAAAATTATCGCTCATCGAGATGGGGATATAAAAATTAGAACAGAACAGAGGAAAGAGGACTAGAATAAAGTAGAATACAATAATCCTTTTAAAATGCTGCTTAAGTCTTCACATCAATTATACCTTGTAGCAATGAAATTCAACAGGGTAACTGATGGCCATGTGAAGGCATTTCCATGAGCTAAGGTAAGTAGGGTTGGCATAATTCGATTTTTATATTTAATTTAAATTAAACCTGACACAGAATGAAAAAAATTGCTTAAAATAAAACATTGATATTATGAAACTATCTATATATATAGAGAGAGAGTCATATCAGTTTATTTTAAGCATTTTTCATTCTGTGTCAGATTAAATTTTCACAGTTGTGCAAAGTTCTGGATTTTAAACATTTTTATTGATTTAAATTTTCACAGTTGCAGAAAATTATGGGGGAGTCAGACAATTGGGGGTCAATTATGTAATGACTGTTGGCGAGGAGATTCAGAAAGCTAAATCTTTATAACCATTAAACACAAAGTGTGAAAATGACGTGGAATTTTTCAAAATAAACATCCTCAAATCCAACTCTAATAAATTCTCAAGCAGCGTCTTTTCTTACTTTGCCTCTTTGCACATTTCAATCATCATCGATGGAAATATTTTAGTTGGTTTGTATGTGCCCGGTGAAATCAACATTTACCCATAAAAATCTAATTATTCCAGCCCTAATGAAAACCCTTATAAATGGCTCTCCCAGTCTTTGAAATACCTTAATATCAAGGGTTAAAACTTCAAACTCTCAGGTCATTCATTCTCAGGTCACGCAGCGCCACGGGAGTCAGTGGGCAAGACATCCCCCACCCATTCACTCATTTGCTCACTAGGTGGCAGTGTTTCACCCGCAAAATACATCCCCTCTATCAATGATACACACAGTATCTCAGCCCCTATTCATTTCTGAACTCTGCCTTCTACAGTACACACCTCCCTCCTTCTGCAGCTCAGAGACCGTGAGAAAGAATTCAAGGGAAAGTGCTCACAAGAAGAAAGACACACTTGCACAAGGTTTGCAGAATGAGACGCTCCAGGGATGCAATATAGGTGTGAAAGGCATCACCCCAAAGACAATAGTCTCACTTTGCCCTTGTTTTTATTTGGGAAAGGAAAAAGACAGCTTCCTTTCTGTGCATATGATCGGGGATGAGAATTATTAAAACACCAATCATGACAATGAAAATGCCTCTTATTTTCTCTTTGCTGATTGTACTGCCTTTTGTTTTAAGTGAGTATGATTTAATTCTGGGGCATTAACTATTTTATTTCCATTTTATAATTGGTAGTTCTATTCTATCCTCATTTCATTTAATCTATTCTAGTGTATTCCTTACACTTCTCAACCTGCCAATGGCCAAATTGGAAACTCTGATCGCTGGGAAAGATCCTAAGTGGGGGATGGATAAGGTGTTGACATAAAATTATTCATCAAGTAAAACGAAAAAGAGAGATAGGATTCCTTCCTTTTGTGTAATTGGTTCTTTATTTCTAATGTAAATAATTTTCAACAATCTAAGGAAGCTGGGCACCATGTTTTTTGAGGGGAAGGTAGGTAATTGTGGAAGTAAATTGAGGGAGATCTTTGCAAATGGGGTACACTAGAAAGGACATTTTATTATGATAATGTCCTGTGTGGCTGAGATTTTGAAACGATTTTAAGGCAGTGAGGAGCCCTTCTACAGGGAAATTTGGGACCCCACCTGTCTTAACATGTGAAAATTCCAACCGTAACCAATTAGCAAAATTTGTTTTCTTTTGCAGAAAGCACCTATGCAAACCCAACAATGCAACCCCAACACACCGTTATCATCCAGGAAGGAAACCTGTGCTTCTCCACTGCACTTATAACTTCTCTGGCGTTCAATATCTCTTCTGGTACTAGCAGTATCTCCATGACACCCTGTGACGGGTTGGATCACAACAACCCCCTTGGGAGCTACCATCTAATGTACCAAGACTACTTCTATTCCTGTTTTCCCTGCCAGCTCCGTGGCTCCAGCACCCTGTCTTGCTGAAGCCAGACAAACCCGTCTGCTCCAACACAGACCCAGGGTCTGAATTACCTGCCCCAAAGCTGCAGGTTTACCTGAAAAAGGCTCACAGAAGTCTGCTTGCCCTTAGCACTCAGATGCCCAACTCCCAATGGGGTCTAAACCCAAATAAATCCGTTTTACCCTGTATAAAGCTTATACAGGGCAAACTCATAAATTGTTCGCCCTCGATAACACTGATAGAGAGATATGCACAGTTGTTTGCTCCCCCAGGTATTAATACATACTCTGAGTTAATTAATAAGTAAAAAGTGATTTTATTAAATACAGAAAGTAGGATTTAAGTGGTTCCAAGTAGTAACAAAGACAGAACAAAGTAAGTTACCAAGCAAAATAAAATAAAATGCGCAAATCTATGTCTAATCAAACTGAATACAGATAATCTCACCCTCAGAGATGCTTCAGTAAGTTTTTTCTCAGACTGGACACCTTCCAGGCCTGGGCACAATTCTTTCCCCTGGTAGAGCTCTTGTTCCAGCTCAAGTGGTAGATAGGGGATTCTTCATGATGGCTCCTCTCTCCCCTTTGTTCTCTTCCACCCCTTTATATATCTTTTGTACCTCTGGGAATCCTTTGTACCTCTGGTTTCCCCAACCCCTCACTGGAAATGCACCAGGTTAAAGATGGATTCCAGTTCAGGTGACATGATCACATGTCACTGCAAGACTTCATTACTCACTTGCCAGCACACACATATACAGGAAGACTCACGGGTAAATACAGCCATCTGCAGACAATGGCTCTGGTTAATGGGAGTCATCAAGATTCCAAACCACCATTAATGGCCCACACTTTGCATAATTACAATAGGCCCTCAGAGTTATATTTCATATTTCTACTTTTAGATACAAGAGTGGTACATTCATACAAATAGGATGATCACACTCAGTAGATTATAAGCTTTGTAATGATACCTTACAAGAGACCTTTTGCATGAAGCATATTCCAGTTACATTATATTCACTTATTATCATGTTTTTATAAAACCATATAGACTGCACCACGTCACACACCCCTCGCCTGCTGCTGGCACAATATGAAGCATCGGTCGAGGAGGAGGAGAGACGCAGGCGGGGGTTCTCTGCTAAATTGGAGAAAAACTCCAAATCCTTCCACCTGGAGAAAAACTCCAGCGAAGTGAGCGACTCTGCTGTCTATTACTGCGCCATGAGAGACACAGCGAGCAAAGCCACCAGGGCAGCTGCACAAAACTCCCAGGACTGAGGCTATGTCTACACTTGCAGATGTACAGTGCAGGGAGTAACAGCGCCCCTGAGAGAGCGCTGCAGGGAAAGCGCTGTTGTGTGTTCACACTGTCAGCTGCCAGTGCAATGGAGTGGCCAGACTTGCGGCAGTTGCAGCGGCATTCGGAGTGGTGCACTCTGGCAGCTATCCCACAAAGCACCTCTTCCTCATCTGCCACTGAGGCTTGTGGGAAGAGGGAGGGGGGTCGTGGGGCACCCTGGGTCCTGTCCCAATGCCCCATCATGCATCGCTTCACAGCCCAGCAGCCCCTTTGCTTCCATCCACATTTGGTGCCATCTTTCAATGGTTTTTGTACTATGTGCTGTGCCTGCCTCTTCGGTCTGTGGGAATGGATCCCGAACTGTTGAAGAATATGCTGATGGGTCTCACTTATACATGACAAATGACAGTCCAGTTACTCCTTAAACTAGAAAGTGGCAATGAGACATGCATAGTAGATACAACACAAGATTGCTTGTGACATTCATGGAGGTGCTGACTACTGTGGAATGCTGCTGTGGGGCTCAGGAAACAAGCACTGAGTGGTGGGATCACATTGTCATGCAAGTCTGGGATAATGGGCAGTGGCTGCAGAATTTTCGCATGAGGAAAGCCACTTTCATGGGATTGGGTGATGAGCTCACCCACACCCTGCGGAGCAAGGACACGAGAATGAGAACTGCCCTGCCAGTGGAGAAGCATGTGTTGATCACACTGTGGAAGCTGGCTACTCCAGACAGCTACCAATCAGTCGCTAACCAGTATGGAGTGGGCAAGTCGATCGTTGGACTCATGTTGATGGAAGTGTGCAGGGCCATTAATCGCATCCTGCTCAGAAAGAACTGTGGCTCATGAACATGCGTGACATTGTGGATGGCTTTGCACAAATGGGTTTCCCTAACTGCGGAGGGGTGATACATGGCACACATATTCCAATTCTGGCACCAGACCACCTAGTCTCTGAGTACATTAATTGGAAGGGGTATTTCTCAATGGTTCTCCAGGCACTTGTGAATCGGTGTCGGCATTTCACAGACATTAACGAGGCTGGTCAGGAAAGGTGCATGATGCACACATCTTTCAGAACACTGGCCTGTTCAGGAAGCTGCAAGCTGGGACTTTCTTCCCGGACCAGGAAATCACCGTAGGGGAAGTCAAAATGCCCATTGTGATCCTGGGAGACCCCACCTACCCGTTGATGCCATGGCTGATGAAACCAGACACTGGGAGCCTTGACAGCAGCAAGGAGCAGTTCAACAACAGGTTGAACAGGTGCAGAATGACTGTGGAGTGTGCTTTTGGCCATATAAAGGCCGGCTGGCGATCTCTGTATGGGAAGCTGGACCTGGCCGATGACAACATCCCCGCGGTTATATCCGTGTGCTGTTCCCTCCATAACATCTGTGAAGGGAAGGGTGAAACCTTCAGTCAGGCCTGGAGTGCTGAGGCTCAGCACCTGGAGGCTCAGTTTGAACAGCCAGAGACCAAGGCTATTAGAAGGGCCCAGCGTGGGGCCTTAAGGATTAGGGAAACCTTCAGGCAGGAATTCGATGCTGAAAGCCAGCAATGTTTGGTGCCATGCACGGGAGTGGAGTGGTTGTAATGCTAGTAGGCGACTGTGATTGCTCTATATGATGCACTGACTAGCAGGGCCTGTTGCTTTCCTGGGCTGTGCTTGCTTTCAATTAATGGAATGCTTCAAAACAAAACAAAAATTCATTTATTAAAAAACCCACAATAGTTGGAGAGAGACACACAGTATGACACATCTGCACTGGGTGGGAGGGGGGAAAGGAGGTGTGGGGGCTCCAGAACAGTTACAGATTTGCGTATGTCCAGCTATCATATGCAGCCTTGCTGTCTGGAGCACCATGCAACAGGTGCTGCACTCTAGCAGGGCTAAACTGCATGGGAACGGGGGTTGAGTGCAGTGCGTACTAGTGGGGGTCTGCAGGGCTGGATGGTGAAGGGGCATTTGTGGAATGCAGCAGGTGTCGACTGGGGACAGGATGGTGTTATGCTTATACAAAGCACATGAGATCTTTTATAGGGGAGAAGGCAACACGCCGCATTTATTGAGAATACAGCAGTTAGCATATGCTTTTCAGTCACACATTCACACACCATGCACACTGTCCTGCCAGTCCATGTTATAGTTACCAGTCCGGATCAGCCTAGTGGCCAGCTAGGTTGATCGCCGGTAGGAGGAGCCGGGTTCTGTCAGTCATGACACGATGCTCCAGGGAAGTCTTGGCAGGACGAACCCAAAGTTTCATGGCAAGGCACCCTGTTTATATAGTGTTTTTCCTTCATTGGGACCAATGAGTTTTGCATCATCATGCTGTAATCAATTATTGTTTGACGAGTGCTTGTTTTCTTAAATTGTCCTTCTCATTCTTTATCACAGCTATCTCCTCCCCATTGACAGGTGCCTGTCTCATCTTTAGAGTCGTCAATCTGCCCTCTTCTGACATTTCAATAGGGGCATGTTGCAGCACCCTTGCGTCTGTCTCTGGTTCCTCCCTCGTTCATCTGGTTCAGCGATGGCCTTCACACTTCTCTCTTAACACATACATTCCTCATTCACACACAAAACAGAAATAATTTACACAGAACATTTTGAACAGGAACATCAAATTGCAATGCAAAAGAAAAACAATCATGGCATTCTTTTACTTATTTTAAAATGCTAAACCTACAACAAATTGGTGACCCTCAAAGGTCTGTCACTGCTTTGAAATCAGTCCAGACACAGATTCTGGCTGATGTATATCTACCAATGGCCCATTAAGCCATTCCTTTCCGCTATTCAAAAAGGGTGGCTGGCAGGATATGATCAAATCATACACCAATACATTTAATACATGCTACATTATTATTCTTTATCCTTCATTCTAAATTATATTAATACAAACATAAAATCCTACTACTACAATGGTAGCCAAACTGTGTTGGCAGTGACATGGGGGCACAAGGGAAAGAGTTTTGGGGCACCAGCTGCAGGGGAGGGCAGACACAGAGCTGCTCCATATGCAGTGCTAGGAGCGCCTGGATTGATTCCGCTTGGCGATCCATAATGTTTAGGAGCTGCTCCGTGGCTTCTTTCCGGTGCTCCGTGCTCTCCTTCTGTTCCCTCGCTGTCCTGACAATCCTGCAGTTTTTTTTTATTTTCAGCAGTGACGTGCTGCATAACTTCATGCAAAATGTCCTCTTTAGTTTTTTGAGGCCACTTCTTGAGTCTGCGCAGCTGTTCAGCCAGTGATAACAAGGCAGGCTGAGATGCCAAGGTCAGATCTATGAAGCCAAAATTCAACATTTTACAGAGCACCATTGTTAGCAATAGACAGAGCACTGACACAACTGTTTTAAAACACAAGCACTATTCCATTATCTATCATTAACTGGCTGTCCCAAGGCGAGTGCACATAAGCCACAAGACCCCCAAAATGGTGAGTAACCACAGAGGCAGGGGAACTCATTGTTCCAGGGCCTTACTGTACTCAGGGACCGTGTGCCTTGGGGAGAGCCAACACTGAAGGGAGGCCCTATACTCAACACTGGCCACACATTTTCCACAGGCTGTGTTCATCCTGGAAGATATCTCACTGCTGAGGGAGAGCTGGGAAGCAAGGGAGACTCTTCTGCAAGACTGAGGCTTTGGCCCTGGTCCTTATGCAGCTTGCCTGTGTGCAGCAATGGTCCCTCCCCACCGACGGCACAGTGGCACGGGAATGTTACCCTTAATGAGACAAGGAACAAAGCACTTCTTCCATATTACTTGTGGAAGTGTATTGCCCAGTATCTCCATGAGACTTTCGAGGAAATCTCTGAGGCCAATTATCGTGAAGTGAGAGAGTCCATGAACACCCAGTTCCACCTCTAGGCATGTGTCTGTACAAGCACTGCACAGAGCCAAGCCTGCTTTCTGCGACAATCCTGGCCCCAACAACTTGCCCCCAACAACCGGCCCCCAACACCTTGCTTCCCAAAATCAAATGTGCTTACCAGGTGCCTCCTCTGCTGTTTGAGGTTCCCCAAGCACTGATTGCTGCAACTGGCTGGCCTCCTCCGGGGTACAAAAGAGCTCCTGGATGCATGCATCTGTGGACGCCAGGTTGTCCCCTCAGCACCTGGATCGGAGGACTCTTGGCTGGCACAGCCCCTGAAGCGTCCATGGGGCTCTTTGCAGTGGAGGTGGGGTCTCCCCCAAGTATTGCGTCCAGCTCTTTGTAGAACCGGCAGCTCGAGGGCGCGGCACCAGAGCAGCATTTGCCTCCCGCGCCTTGTGGTAGGCGTTCTGCAGCTCCTTCACTTTGACCCTGCACTGCAGTGTGTCCCGGTCATGGCCCCTTTCTATCCTGCATTGTGAAATCCGTCTGTAGGTATCATAATTCCTATGGCTGGAGCGCAGCTGGGACTGGACAGCCTCCTCTCCCCCAATGCTGATGAGGTCCAGCAACTCAGCATTGCTCCAAACAGGGGATCGCCTGGTGCGTGGAGCAGGCATGGTCACCTGGAAAGATGCACTGAGAGCACTCCATGCTTCACCAAGCAAACAGGAAGGGAACTTTCAAAATTCCCAAAGAATTTAAAGGGCGGGTTTGACGGTTGGTCACCTGAGGGCAGGGCAGTCGAGTTCAAACCGATGACCAGAGAGGCTAGAACAGGCATTGTGGGAGATGTCCCAGAGACCAATCACAGCACAGTAATAGACCAGGGCATCTACACTGGCACCACGGCGCTGTAGCCTGGGCGCAGAAAGCTCTATGCCTCTCGTTGAGGTGGTTTACCTAGAGCGCTCCAACTTTCGAGTTCGGGCGCACTAAGTACCTTCCTAGTGTGGACACCTCAGGAGTTACAGCACCAGGAGCTGATTTAATGCACTCCAACTTGCCAGTGTAGGCAACACAAAGGACTGAAATATCTGAGTCTTTGGGAGTCTCAGGAATTCAAAGTGTAACAATGTTCATAACCGGACACAGAGAACGCAGATCCCTGTTCTTAAAAACGTTGAATAACTCTGCCATCCTCTAATCCCCATTCTTTACTCTAGTCCAGGTTAGGGGTAGGGTCAAAGGTTAGGGTTAAGGGATTGGGGTATTACGTGTATGGCAACGAGTTAGAATTTAGGGTTACAGTTATTGGTAAGGGTTAGGGATTAGGGTTATGGGTATTTTCAGGTTACGGTTAAGATTCGGGTTAAAGCTTTAGGATTGGAGCGTGGTTAGAAACTAGAGGGTGGAAATTGGGGTTAGGCCTATTTTATAGGTTAGTGTTTTAAATTTGGGTTTAGGGTTAGTGCTAAGCAGTTAGTGCTAGCAGTAGGTTATTGTAGGATTATATTTGTAGTTACCCATTTTTTTTAGGATTATGGTTAGATAAATTGTTGTGGCAGGATAGAATTTAGGGTTAGGGCTAGAGGTAGGATTAGAATTAGGATTGGGGGTCCATTAAGCGTTAGGGTCAGCGTTAAATTTTTGATTAGGAATAGGGATAGGGTTAGGGGAAATTAGGGTTAGAGTTTTGGATTAGGGTTAGGAGTTGGTATTAGGGTTAGGCAAGGGTAGTGTTACAGCTGAGGCTAGGGTTAAAGTGAGGGTTGTGGCAATTATTATGTTAGGTTTAAGGTTAAGGTTGGTGTTATGTTTAGGATTACGATTTTGGCATTAGGTCATGGCTCTGGGAGAATTAGAGCAAGGTCTTGGGATAAAGGTTCAGAATTAATAGCAGGGTTGGGAGCTTGGTTTACCGTTAGGATTTTGAGTTAGGATTTAAGATTATGGTTAGGATTGAGCACTAAGGTTGCCTGGAATTTAAAAGGAAACCGGGAAACACAGGATCATAGTGGATCAGGCTCCACCTAGTCCAGTATTCTGTCTCCAGAAGGAGCCAGTACAAGATGCTTCAGAGGAAGGTACAAGGGACCCTTCGCTAGATGGATATGGGGGAACCTGTCCTTAGGGAAAATTTATTTCTACACCCCACCCCACTCATGTGACATTATTTTACACCCTGGTGAAGGAAGTTTACTTCCTTTACTCACTAGGATAATATTTTAATTGACCCCTCAGTTTTTATTGTGGGTAAAACTAAGTGACCCTATAAAAAACCCTCTTGCTACTTCCAATGTGGAGTCCAGAGAGGGGGAAAGTATTCCAGCTGTCCTGAGAAATATCCCCCACTGGTTAACAGATTAGCACACAGGGGGTCGCTGTTACACCTGTGAGACCTAGTCCGTTTGTCTGTGACATAAAGCGTATTTCCTTTCCTGGCATCTGCTGTCTCCTCCTGTAACTCTTCTCCTCAGACATTGTCAAAAAAAGTTCGAGGGGTATTCCAGACAGAAAAGGGACCAGCATACCGCTAGCACAGCTGCTAAACTTTTGCAAAAGCAGAGATATAATAATTTTCAAAGGCATCACATCCAAAGCAAACTTTTGTCTTTGCTCTTCTATGCACCAGGGAAAGAAAAGGACACAGCTGTGGATGTGGAAAAGGGCAGATTTTGCAAGATTATTAAACAACAAATTATTAAAGCGGCCATGCCGCTCGCTTTCTCCTTCGTCATTTTAATAATCGTTTGTTCAAGTAAGTATAGTTTGTTTTGGGAACTTGAACTATTTTATTGTTTTGCATTTTATAAATCATATCTTTTGCAGTGGCCAATACATTATAGTCTATTTTTCTTTCCTTCCAACCTGTCAATGCCTAAATATGAAACGGAGAGCTGAGAGAGACGCAACATGAAGGACATATAAAATTATTCAAGTGACAAAATGAAAAGGAGATGGGATTCCTTCATGTGTAAACGGTTCTTTATTTCTGATGTAAATAGTTTAAGAATAAAAGGAATCTGGACACCATTTTTAAGGATTGGGGAGATAGGTAATTGTAGTAAATTGAAGGAGATCTTTGGAAATGAGGAACACTTGACAAAATGTTTCATGTTATGTTTGGCTGAGATTTTGGAAGGATTTTGAGGAAGTGAGGACACGAACTACAATTCAGTTTGGGACCCCAAATGCCTTACGATACTATGAAACTTCCAGCCCTGCTCAATTTAAAATGTTATTTTCTTTTGCAGGAAGGACCCATGCAGACTCAGTAACGCAACCAAATGGCACCGTTCCCATCCAGGAAGGAAAACATGTACTTCTCCGCTGCACCTATGATTACTCTGGGTCTACTCCTATGCTCTTTTGGTACGAGCAGTATCCCCATGAGGCCCCTCGCCTGTTGCTGACACAATATGAAGCCTCGGACGGGGAGGAGGAGAGACGCAGGCGGGGGTTCTCTGCTAAGCTGGAGAAAGACTCCAAATCCTTCCACCTGGAGAAAAACTCCAGCGAAGTGAGCGACTCTGCTCTCTATTACTGCGCCATGAGAGACACAGCGAGCAAAGCCACCTGGGGAGCTGCACAAAAACTCCACTGGCTGAGAAACACAAAGGATTGAAATAGCCGAGACTTCGGGTGTCAAGAACTCAGAGTGTAATCTCTATTCTTTAGTACTTACAATATCTCTGTTTTATTCTGCACCCCCTCCCTTGTTTTTATCCTAGCCCTGGGTAGCATTTGGGTTACATTAGGAGTAAGGGATTAAATGTTACTATGACTATACCTAGTGCTTAGAATGTAGGGTTAAATTTATTTGCATTATTGAGGTTGATTAGGATTAGGATTAGGATTAACGCTTTGGATTGGGGCAGTCAGGAGCTAGAGGTGTGGAGATTAGAGTTAGACCGATTAAGGGTTAGTATTTAAGATTAGGGTTTAGGATTAGCGTTAGGGATTAGTGTTAGCATTAAATTAGGGTATTGTATATAGTTAGAGTTGTGGTTGGTGTAGATAAATCAGTGTCAGAGTAGGGGTAGAAGTTAGTGTTCTGGTTAGGACTGGGATTGTTTAAGATTAGGGTCAGGGTTAAATTTATAATTAGGGTTAGAATAAAGTTAAAGTTAGGGGTTAGTTTTAAGATTACTGTTTAAATTTAGGTTAGATTGAAGTCTAGGGCTGAGGTTATGTATAGGGTGAGGTTTATGATTAGGCTTTAGGTTATGGTTAGGGAGAAGCATTAGGATTCTGAGTTAGGGTTTATGACTGAGATTTTGGGTTCAGATTAATATTAAAATCAGGTTTTTATTACCTTTGCACTGTCTTAAACTGTACTGACCACTTCTCCCTGCTTCTGGGATCTCTGTGCCGGGTCCGTATCCCAATGTAATCTCAGCACTGCACAAACATTACTGCATTTATCCCACAAACACCACTGTGATGCTGGGAAGTGTTACTACACCCATTTTATCATACACGGGGAAACGTAGGTACTGAGTGAGGTTTCTAGAAGGCACGTCTGGCGAGCTCACAAAGGAACTTGGGTGCGGTGAAGCTGAACATGCTTTTAGGTGCCTACAAGTCTCGGGCATTCACAAAACGCAAGTTGGGTGCCCAGGCTCCCTATATAACGATCTGGGAGAGACGGACACCTCCGAATGGGACCCACAGAAGCCAGCAGGCGAGGCAGCTTTTTAAAAGGTATTTAAGTGGCTCCTGGGATTTTCAAAAGGATCTAGGCACCTAACACCCATTGAAATCAATGCGATTTAGACACTTATTTGCTTTTGAAAATCCCACTCGATGCCTAAATGTCTTTAAGATCCGCTCCCTAGGGTAATGGCTCTCAACCTTTCCAGACTACTGTGCCCCTTTCAGCAGTCTGATTCGTCTTGTGGATCCCCAAGTTTCACTTCACTTAAAAACTACTTGCTTACAAAATCAGACATGCAAATACAAAGGTGTCACACCCAGACTATTACTGACAAATTGTTTCACTTTCTCGTTTTGTCTGTGTGAAGTTTTAGTTTCTACTGACTAGGCTAGTGCTTTTGATGTAGCCTGTTGTAAAATTAGGCACATATCTAGATGAGTTGATGTAGCCCCTGGAAGGTCTCTGCGCACGCCTGGTTGAGACCCACTGTCCCAAGGGGATTTTTGAAAGCACCTAGAGCAGATTTATAAAAGGTTTTTTAAGCACGTTAAGAAGCAGACAGTTGCTATCTACATCGCTAGACATCCAAATACCACCAAAATCTGCTCTTTGGTGGGATTTTCGAAATTTCTTTACCAGGTTAGGTGCCTAATTCCCCTCGGCTTTCCATTGGCGTGTCTCAGTGCTATAGTGATCTATAACAATAGCTTATTTATCAGCACCCACCACAAACACTGGGAAATCCCTTCTGCCCGAATAACAAGGAAATCACCTAAGATGGCGGTGAAGTCGCAGGGAGTGAATTATAATGCTCCCTGCATGAAGGTCACCGACAATTAACTGCACAACGTGCACTTATGTCAGGATGATTACAATTACCTGCCAACGAACACAGCAACAATTCATCCAGACAGGTGAGAAGTCTTTAGGACAGGGGTGATCCTTGTATAAGTCTGTGTTTGCACAGTGCCTATCACAACGGAGTCCTGCTGTAAGACGTGGTCTCCTGGGGGCACCTGGAATCCATGTAATGTACAGTGCCTGTCACAATGAGGCCCTGCTCTAAGCCCAGCCCTCCCAGAATACACTTCAATAACGCAGAATGCTTAGCATAAAGGGGTCCTGGTCCAGGACAGGGGCTGTGTTGTCAATAATCAATCATAACCCTGAATTTACAGCAGGCGCGTTCTGTGCGGAGAGGAACAGTGAGATGATTGTTCGTAAAGAAGCGATAAACCAACACTTTCTTCAAAGCGCGTAATCAGGACTGGCTGGTAGGAATCATCTGTTTAAAGCAGATGCCTAAAGCAGCTAAATACCACATCGATAAACACACAGATTTTAAGTGCAGGGGGGACCATTGTGACCTTGGAGTCTGTTCTCCTGTGTAACACAGGTGAGAGAATGTCACCCAACGACTCCTACTTGAAGCCCATGCTTTGTGGTTGAACTAGAGCAACATGAGAAATTCCATTTAAAAATAAGACTTTGTGGTCTCAGAAAGGTCTCTGAAATGGCTTTCTTGCTGGCTTTTGGTATTTTCTTGCATGGTTTCTTACATCCACTAGTGGGCGCCCCTGACTCACACATGGTGACGTTTCACATTACATTAGATATTTCTATAACAATATCTGAGTCAGAAACTGAGAAGTTCCCTTGTGACTTCAGCATCATAAGACGGGCGGGAATGAGAGGAGGAGGTCACAGAAAGAGCAGATCTAAGTTTGAAATCTGGAACTAACAGTTTATAAAACAAGGAGGAAGAACTTTAAATTAACTAAAAACTCCCAGAAAAAGAGCGAAGATAACCTTATGCTTCAAAATGCTTTACTGCTTGGCTCTACAGCTCTATTTTCTGCTTGATTACTCAGGTGAGAAATGTTTAGTTTGACTGAGTTTATATATATTTAAGGTTTTAAGACCTACAGAATTCCTGTTATGAGAAAAGCGACAAGGAGTCCTGTGGCACCTTATAGACTAACAGACGTATTGGAGCATAAACTTTCCTGGGTGAATACTCACTTCATCAGACGCATATTGTGACAGTGTAGGATTTCAAAAGACTTAAGAGAGTGAGGCACCTAGTTCCTTATGGGCACACAAAATTTTTAAGAAAAACAGAATATTTGAACTAGCACAACAAAATTCATCCAAATTTTCTGTAGGAAATCCTTGCCCTCTTGCAACACAATACTTCGTTTAACAATGGAAACCAGTTTTTATATAAGATGTTATTGAAATTACAGACATAGTAGAAAGAAAAAGAAAAGTTCTTTAATGACCTTTTGTTCCCTTTACAGGTTTTGTTGAAGGTGATTCTGTGTTTCAGTCTCCTCTGGAGGTGACAGTCTCAGAGGGACACGATGTATTATTACAGTGTAATTTCACCACCACTACTAGCGGCCCCTATCTCTTCTGGTGCCGCCAGTATCCGAACCAACCACCCCAGCATATACTGACAGCCTATAAATCTCCTGCTGAGAAGAACACGTTCACCTCTGGAAAATTCTCAACCATTTTGCTCGATCATGATAAGACGGTTCCCTTGAAGATCGAGGCTGTGTCCCTGCAAGACAGAGCCGTGTATCACTGTGCTCTGAGACCCACACTGGGGCAGAGCTGCATCTCCGGCGATACAAGAAGTGATCGAGGTGCTCACACATACTGAGGGTCTCAGAGACTGTTTTTCTACCCAACCCTTTTTATGACACGTCTCTGCCGAGTTCAGTTCCTTCTGCTGGTCCCATGTCTGGGAGGATCTTTCCGTTTCTACCCCTGTGTAGTGGTATAGCCACTATGCTGTTGAAACCAAGCCCGGTGCGTTATCTCAGTTATATTTATGTGAATTTACAACCTTTCTATGAAAATATTTGTTGTCGATAAAACAAATCACCCCACAAATCTTGGGAAATCGTAACAGGATTTCCTGCAGCTGGCAACATGCTGTAAAAGACACCGGGCGAGGTTCTCATCTCTGTCCCATCACCGCAACTCTGGTCTAACTCTGTCGGGCCGGGTTCTCAGCTGCGGTGAAGCGTTTCAGCTCCTCTGAAATCAGCATCCATCCACCCAGGTCTCTCTTTCTATCCGTCAGTCTTTCTGTTCGCCCAGCTTCTTACACAAGTACGTCTCTCTGATTCCCTGGGGAGGCAAAGTCCATTTCATGTCTAAACATTTTATCTATTGATTAGAGATAGTCACAGCTACAAACAAAACTTTTTGAAAACTGGAGTGGGTAGAAGAGCCAGGAAACAGACTGTTTCACAGAGAAATCGGAAGCAAACACCACTCCCCTCCCCTCATTTCCTCTGGGTTTGGGTACTGGGTTCAGATCCGCCCCCCTCGACTTTTCAGGGGGGATCTGGGACAGTTTAACACCTTCAGCCAATAATCCTGTTACTTCGCTCACTGCTAAATAAACTTCCCGGTTTCCCCCTAAAATAGGAACTATCGATTTTAACTACCCCACCTCCCCCCTCGCTTTTGCTTTGCAGTACTCTCTCCTTTTCTGTGTATCTGTCTTTTTATCTCGGTCTCTCAGCTTTCTTTCCTTGCATACTCTCTCTGTGTGTGTTGAGATTGGGCACTCCAGATCCTCGGTTGACAGGAGACACAGCTGCGCTTATTTTTACAGTGAATTTGCATCTACTGTTTTTGCAGGACTAAGTACCGAGAAGAACAGTGTCACCCAGAGACAAGGACAGCTGACCGGGGTACAACGTGACTCTGTCACACTGGGCGGTACTTTCTCGACTGAAGCTGCAGGTTATGACATATACTGGTACAAACAGGGCAGCAGCGGGCAGACGAAGTACCTCTTCCGAAGGTCTGCCCGGAGCGAGCACAACGGGGCTGGGAGCCGGTTCTCACTGGACTTCAGACGAGCCGAGAAATACGTGGGTCTGAGAATTGCGGAGTTAGAACTGAGCGATTCGGGGATGTGTTTCTGTGCTATACCTGAGAGGGCCTTAGGTTACCACTGCGGGTGGGTTAATAGAGGGGCTTTTACAAAATCCAGTGATCAGTTTTCTCTGGACTCGGAGACAAAACTGGCGCAGACAGAAATCAGTGTAAAGAGACACAACAAGTCACAAACAGGGGTTTGAATCAAACGGTGCAGGTGTGACGGAAACCGCACGGGCACTAACTGTGTGGAAATGTTCCCCTTTTCCAGGAACCGTCCCCCCATCTCCCCCACAGTACCCAGAACCTCATGAGCCAGATGTCAGTTCCTGTCACAGCACAATTCCCATGAATCGCTCCGTCTGCTTTTGGGGTCAGACCCCAGCAGGTAGGAATCAGACCTCGCTCTAGTAGTGTAAACGGGGCAAAGTATCAGCTGGCGCAAATCAGAGTTGCCCCACTGAATTCAATGGGCCAGACCCTAGGTGGTGTAAATCACCCTAGGGTCATTGGAGTCAATGGGACAGATCCCCAGGTAGTGAGTCAATGGGCTTAACTTTGCTTCACTCTGGAGAAAGAAACCCGGGCACAATGTTTCTCTGGGCTGTGAGCAAGGAGGGTCCTGACCAGATCCGTGGCAATGGAATCCGTGTGCAGTTCTCTCTCTCTCTCTCTCTCTCTCTCTCTCTCTCTCTCTCTCTCTCTCTCTCTCTCTCTCTCTCTTTTTTAGCCTTTCAAAAAAGTAAAAACCCGTCTCCGAAGATGAAAGAGAACAGAACTGAGCTGCTAAAGAGATTTGGAGGCCAGAAAGGTGACTCGTGACAGGAACAAGCCAAAGCCACAGCGAGTGGGGTAAACGCTACCGGAGGATATTAGCTGTTACATGGTGAAGGAAACAGCCTTCAACTGGGGTCTATAGGAGAGGACTAAGTGGTTTTGCCACAGATTTAATGTCTCTGGTTTGATTCTGTGAGAGAAACTTCACCATAAGATTCTATTCTATCCAGGTTCCTGTATTCACCCATCATTGTGGTGGCCTGAGCCCCTGAAGATCTGGAAACAATATATTTAACCATGAAGGCTCCAGAAATCCTGATTTGGACAGTAACAGCATTTCTATCTTTGAGTAAGTGTCCGCTAAAAGGGGAAACGAATGTTAGACCTTCTGTTACCTAATGGGTTTGAACAGGGGGGGGACTGGAAACCAGGATTCCTGGGTTCTGTTCATAGCCCAGGGAGGAGAGCAGCGGTTTAGCAGGTTAAAAGAGGGGGTCTGAGCTTCTCGTTTCTAGTCCCACTTCTGGGAGAGGAATAAAATCTAGTGGCTGAGAGCAGTTCGACTGAGAATCAGGACTCCGGGGTGCTATACCCAGCGCTGACTGGGGATCACGCTGGCGTGGGTAGAGCATGGACGATTAGGACTCAGGACTCTTGGGTTCTATTCCCAACTTCACTGCTGCCTTACTAGAAGCGGGGCAAACCAATCCTGCATTCTAGGTCTGAGTTGATCTCTTTGTACAAGATGCGCATAAAGAACCTTTCCGTTTCTGGGAGGCCCTGAGTCCTAAAAGGCCTCTCTTCTCTTCACACGAGAATGGCTGTCGATGTGCGACAGTTTTACATGCTTAATTAGGGTGAACTTTTCCTCTTTCCTTCCCTGCAGGTCTCAGCCAGGGACAAGGCAGTGTCACGCAAACACAAAGGCAGCTGGAAAAGTTGGGGGGCCAGACTGTCACCCTGGAGTGTACTTTCTCCACTGGAAACCAGTATTATTACTTATTTTGGTACAGACAGCAACGATCAGGGGCAATGGATTTCCTCTTCCGAATATCTCAGAGTAACAATGAAAAGAACGGAGCCGGGAGACGGTTTTCTGCAGAATTCAGGAAATCCTCAAAATTCTTCAGTTTAACCATTAAAGAGCTAGAGCCGGCGGACTCGGCGCTGTATTTCTGTGCTCTGTGGGAAGACGCTGTGAGACGTTTAATAGGGAGCCCTGTACAAAAACCCACCCGCTTGGCTTTCTCACCATGAGAAACACAACTGCAGAGTAGCATCCCCAGGCCCAGACAGATGGTTAAACCAGATGATGGGGCTGGTATAAACCACACGACCTGACACCTTTGAAGCCTCCTGGGCCTCATTCATCATTGTGTTACCCCAGATTAACCTCAGTTTACCCACAGTGGGTCTGCTCCTCAGCTGCGGTGAATCACTGTGGGGCAGATGGAGTCAACTGGGCCAGGTCCACCACAGGTATCAATCAGCTGTACTCGCATTGGGGCTGGATTCCCCCAGCTGGAGTAAACCAGCATGGGGACAATGGGACAGATACACAAAGAAACAACACACAGAAGCATGCATACACACACGCACGTGCAAACACAAACATAGAGACAAATAGAAAGACACCAACACCCACAAAACCAGCACACACAACACAGAGCTTTTAAGTCTTCTCACAATGTATTTAATTCACTTCTCACCAAGTAGCAACAAGAAGGACAATAAAAAGGAAAATAAATCAGAAAAAACGACAGAAAGTCAGAAACCGACCTTCCAGGAAGTGCAGTGGAAGGATTTTGTCCCACGAGTTCTCACCTGCGCTTCAGTTTCCGACTAATCTGAACCCAGCCCGTTTCCTGTGTCTGTTACGCTTTTCCCGAACCCCTCCCTCTTCTGCTAGGCTGGTCTCGCATTAACCTCTCCCAGTCCTTCCGAGCAGTTGCCTTTAAATTCTTCTCGCAGCGACCTCTCAGCTTGTCCGGCTGCCGCTGTCTGAGGCACCATGGAGACGCGTTTCATTCTCAGCCTTTGGGTCTTTAGCCAACTAGGTAACCGGGCTCTGGGCTTTTGGAAGAAGCGTCATGGAATTCGGCTCCCAACTCCCATCCTACCCAGAACCCGAACCCAGATCCTAATCCTGACCCAGATCCGAACGCCCCAGCTATCCTTAACCTTAATTTTTGCGCTAACCTTAATTTGTTTTAAATTAGGCGGATAAACCCCTTGGGTTCTTTAAAAATTCCCAGCCTAGACCTGTCAATGCACCTGGATGTCCTTGAACGTGAGTGTCTCGTTGCAGGTGCGGTGCTGGGTGACTCGGTCCGGTCCAATGAACCCGAGGTGTCCGGGTCAGAAGAAGGATCCGTGACTCTCAGCTGTTCTTATGAAACCAGCTACACTGCTGGTGTCTCTCTCTACTGGTACCGTCAGTACCCGAACCGAGCCCCGCAGTACATCCTGCGGAGAGGAGCAAAAGGAATCACGTTCAGTGATGCTGCAGATTTCGCCCAGAAGAGGTTTTCTTCCCAGGCTACTGACAGCTCCACAGTTCTGAACATCACAACCCTGGAGCTGGCGGACACCGCGGTGTATCTCTGCGCCCTGCAGAGCGCACAGTGACAGAGCCACATAACAGAGCTGTGCAAAAACCCTCCTCCCTTGCTGCAGGGGATGGTACAGGCATTAAAACGCCTTGAAAGAGAGTATTTGCGCTGCTTAAATATACAACTCCCCTTAAAAGTTAAATGTTTATTTAAAGAAATGATTTAAACATCGCCCTTGGATAAGATAATGGGCCTGATATTTAATTCGGAAACTATTAACACCTCTTTTCCTGGGATGATCTATATCGGTGTAGTGTGTGTGTGGGAATAATTTGTAGTAAAACAAGGGTTAAAGGTGAGTACAAATGTAGATGAAGTGACCTATTGTTGAAAATACAAATTGAGATAAAATGCGAATGAAAAATGTCGTTTTAAAACGGACAATACACTGTTAAATTGCTCATTTATGGAGAAATGGGGGTAAAATTGGCGAGTTAAAACGAGGTGGAAATTGTTGGAAATGCCCATTTTTGAGTGGTGGGTAAAGCTGCAGTTACCAACTCTCCCAGAGTCAAATCAATACTCCTGTTGTAGAGACAGTTGGATTTTGGGGTAGATTTGCTTGGAAACTATTTAATTGCAAGACACTATTCCCGAGACTATGTGCTGAGAACCACGAACTCCTAACATGACGAAGCGTCGCCATCTGCTGGAGAAAAATATAAACACAGGTTGTCTTTTGAAACCCTTCCGTGCTGTATAGGTCTCCGCTTCAACTGAGGCTGAGGGCAAAGGCAGCAAAGGAAAAACGAAAATAATTTAAAATAATTCTTTCAGGAGTTCTGGCTGGGCATTTCAAAGGAGGTTAACGGTGTTGGGCGCCTCATCACATTACATTTTTTATGATAGCCCCAGACATTGATTGCTGATAAACATGTTCATGCCCAATGATTGGGCCGGAGAAACCACTAGGCGAACTAGGCGCCAAGTCGTTGGGGGCGCCCACTGGGTCTTAGTATCCCTTAGTATCCCTGTTCTGACCCCTCCTGCAGGCTCCGAGTCTTCCTGGGAAGGGAATCTAGTAGTTAAAAGAGAAAAAGCCTCCAGCCTGCCAGACCTATTAGCACAACACTGAAACTGTTCAAGAGCCATTCAAGGGGTAATGAAGCCACTTAACAGGCATTTGCCTCGTATTTACTCAGGACATGTCAGTCTACAGGATCTTAGTTTAAAATTTGCTTTAAAAATTTTTCATTAGTGAGTTGGTGAAGATTATAAAATCACATCTCTAAAAAATCCTTGCATAGATTTTTAGATGCACAATCATCTTTAGCCTTAAATGCTTGGATCTTCAGACATATTTTTTTAAATAAATCCTTCAAAAGACCTCCCTTATCTAAAATACACATTTTAATTACTATAGTAAAAAAAACTTACTTCCAAAGTCTTCCAGTCCTTTCTGTTCATCCATTTCTCCCTTCACCCCCTCTCCCCCCACCCCCATTGAAGAGAGCCCTTAAACGGACAACAGCCCTTTGCTTCCAGATAGCTGGACAAAGAGTTTCCCTTTCTTTACTTCTGACTATCTGATGAACTAGTTTTAAGCAAAATCAGTACCTTAGTAAGATATAAAATCCTTTGTTATGCCTAAAATCTTTGGAAACATATTTTTTAAAGTTGGTGACATTTCATAAACATGTGTATTGTTATGGAGATCACACACAGTAAATTAGTGTTCCCTTTTTCTAAAAGCAATGAACATTGTTATGAACACACTAAACCTCTGTAACTGATTAATTTAAAATAATGTCTGTTTCAGTGAGTTAAATAGGTAGTAATCTGGAATGATTACTTTATGAAGGTTTAAGAGTACATTTAAAATATAAAATCAGCTTAGAAATACTAATTAAGAAAATGTAAAACAGAGAAGAGCTGCATCATGTATTCCATAATATTTAATGTTGTATTCAGCAAGACAGCTTACTCACCCTTACTACAAAGTTTTTGCAAATAAATGTCTGACAAAGTTCAGGGCATATCAAAAAACCTGTGACTGACATTTTTTATTCCCAAGTTTAGTGCTTTTAATTAGGTACCTTCTGCATGTCCATTCTGCGTGAGGGAGAGGGTACAGGGGTCTCTGCGGGGAACTGTGACTACGCCACCGTGAGGCGGGCCGGGTGTCTTGTTATTCTTTCTGCTTTGTCCCTCCGCCCCCGCCGGGCTGCAAGCTCAGGCTGCCGTCAGGCATAGGGGCACCAGTTTAATAATACTGCATAGGGCCCAATAAATCCTAAGGACGGCCCTAGGGGCACCAAAAAGCGGTGCCCTGGCTCAGCAGGGAGGAGCTGTCTTCCGGAGACACCGGAGAGCCAGAGCGTTGGCTTGCGGGGGCGGCGAGCCCCAGCCATGGAGGAGCCGGCGCGGCACAGGGGGGAAGGAGCCCTGCAAAGGCGGCGGTGCTGCTAGCGGGGAGCAGCCACGCCCCTTGCCCCTCCTGCCCAGGCTGCAGCCTGGCGCCCTCCCCGGGGGCTCCTGCAGGCTGCAGCAGATGCTGCAGGCAGAGGCCCCCGGGCGCCCCCCAGCTCCCTCCTCACTGTGCTTGGGGTCTGTGGCTCCCGAGCATGTGAGCCACTGCCGGGGCGCGGGGCCCTGAGCCTGCTCTGGGAGGGGCAGCAACGGCGGCAGCTCAGTCCCGGGAGCCGCAGAGCCTGAGCGCGGCGAGGGAGGAGCCGGGGGACACACAGGGGCCTCTGCCCGCATGCATCCACTGCAGGAGCCCCCAGGGGGGTGCCTGGCTGCAGCCTGGGCAGAGGGGCGGGGGGGGCGGCTGCTGCCCGCTAGCGGCGCTGCCGCCTTTGCAGGGCTGCTGCCCCCCTGCGCCGTGCCGGCTCCTCCATGGCTGGGGCTCGCCGCTGCTGCAAGCCGACGCTCTGGCTCTCCGGTGCCTCCGGAAGGCGGCTCCTCCCTGCCGAGCTGCTGCAGCGGCCCAAGCCCGGCAAAGCCAATGAGTGCACTTGGAGCAGGGGCCGCCGGGGTGGGGGGGTTCACGGGGGGCTGCGCACCATCCAGGGGAGTTCAGGGGATGGGGAGGGGGGAACCTGGTCTGGGGAGCAGCCCCTGGGCAGGCTGGCCCCTGGGGTCTATAAAGGCTTGTTTGGATTTGTGAATGAACTGATGTGCAAGGGGGGGAGGGGGCGCAAGGTGGAAGTTTCGCCTAGGGCGCAAAATATCTTTGCACCGGCCCTGCAGTAATGAAAATCTCAGAGGGGCAACCCGCCACTTTGCAGTGTAATTTCACCGCGCTTTCACCAGCCCAAATACCTTCTGGTTCCGTCAGTATCCGAACCGACCACCCCAGCATTTATTGGCAGGTATCAATCTCCTGCTGAGAAGAACACGGTCACCGCTGGAACATTCTGAGCGATTATTTCGACCATAATAAGGCGGTTCCCTGAGGCAGTGTCCCTGCAAGGAACAGCCGTGTATCACTGTGCTGTGAGGTACGCAGTAGGGCGAGTTGCATCTCAGCTCAGGCGATACAAGACGTGATCGAGGTGCTCACACACATCGAGGATCTCAGAGACGTTTTTCTACCCGACCCTTTTTATGACCCGTCTGTGGCGAGTTCAGTTCCTTCTGCTCTTCCCATGTCTGGGAGGATCTTTCCCTTTCTACCCCTGTGTAGTGTTATACCCACCATGCTGTGCAAACCAAGCCCGATGCGTTATTATCTCAGTTATATTTATGTGAATTAATATATGTATGAATTTACAAACTGTATATGAAAATATGTGTCGTCAATAAAACAAATCACCCCACAAATCTTGGAATATTGTAACAGGATTTCCTGCAGCCGGAAACATGCTGTAGAAGACACCGGGCGAGGTTCTGAGCTGTTGTCCCATCACCGCAACTCTGGTCTAACTCTGTCGGGCAGATTCTTAGCTACTGTGAAGCGTTTCAGCTCCTCTGAAATCAACATCCATCCACCATCCCTCCAGTTCTCTCATTCTGTCCTTCAGTCTTTCTGTTCCCCCAGCTTCTTATGCAAGCACATGCCTCCTCAGAGAGCCTAAGAAGTGCATTTCATGTCTAAAAATTCCATCTATTGCATAGAGATAGTCACAGCTACAAACAACCAAATCTCTTTGAAAGCTGGGGTGGGTAGAAGAGCCAGGAAACAGAGACGGTTTCACATAGAAATCAGAAGCAAACACCACTCCCCGCCCCTCATTTCCTCTGGGTTTGGGCATTGGGTTCAGATCCGCCCCTCTGGACTTTTCAGGGAGGAACGTGGGTCGGTTTATAACATTCAGCCAACAAACCCCTTGCTTCGCTGTTGTGTTTTCACCGCCTCTTTGTGACTCAGAACAGAGTCCGCTAAACAATGGCCATGTGTTTTGTTCTAAACCTTTTTATATTCACTCTGTATCGAGGTAATTGAGCTGTTAGATTTGTTCATGCAGCCTGGCTCACTGCTAATTAAACCCCCTCTCTCTGTCCTCCCAAAACCAGAACCAATCCACCAGCTTTCTCCATTTCTTTGTAGCACTCCCTCCCTTTTCAGTCTACCTGTCTACATACATAGTTTTATTCTCTCTCTTCCACAATCTCTTTCCCTCTCTCGGTTGGGCACTCCGCTTATCTGTAACTGGTACATTGTATTTATTTATTTCTTGTCGCAGGTGCTGCGCTGGGTGATTCGGTCCAGTCCAAGGAATCCCAAGTGTCTGGAGTAGAAGGAGGCTCAGTAACATTCAGCTGTTCCTACAATACCACCGATTCTACGGGCGTCTATCTCCACTGGTACCGACAGTCTCCTAACCGAGCCCCGCTGTACATTCTGCGGAGAGGGACGAAGCTGTACGCGGCTTATAGCGAAAATGCGGATTTCGCCCAGAAGAGGTTTTCTTCCCAGGCTGATGAGAGTTCCACGGTTCTGACAATCACAGCCCTGGAGCTGTCAGACACAGCGGTGTATCTCTGCGCCCTGCAGCGGGCACAGTGGCAGAGGCACGGAGCAGAGCTGTGCAAAAACCCTCCCTTCCTTCCCATTCACCGGCCCTGCACTAGACACAGACCAGAGACAGGCGGCCCCGAAGCCCAACAGTCTCCCCCCAGTCACAGGTACAGATACAGCTCTGCTCTAGGTGACAGGAAATTACAGACATGGTCTGTCCCAGCCCCCCATCTTGCTCGCTCGCAGGAAGGCTTCAGGCTGAGGAATATGGTTAAATTCTGTTTCACCCACAGACTTGGGTAAATGACTAGGGCGAGATTTTAAAGGTATTTAACTGCTTAAACATGCAGAGAGGCACCTAGGGCCGGATTTTAAAAAGGTATTTAAGTGCCTCCTAGGATTTTCAGCGGTACCTAGGCGCCTAACACCGACTGAAATCAATGAGATTGAGGCACCTGGGTGCTTTTGAAAATCCCACTAGGTGTCTAAGTATCTTTAAGATCTGCCCCCTAGTGCAGTGTCTCTCAACCTTTCCAGACTACTGTACCCCTTTCAGGAGTCTGATTCCTCTTGTGTACCGCCAAGTTTCACTTCACTTAAAAACTATTTGCTTAAAAAAACAACAACAAACCCCACAACAACAACAAAAACAGACCTAAAAATACAAAAGTGCCACAGCTCACTGTGACTGAAAAATTGCTTCACTTTCTCATTTTGTCTGTATGAAATTTTAGTTTGTACTGACTTCGCTAGTTCTTTTGATGTAACCTGTTGTAAAACTAGGCACATGTCTAGATGAGTTGATGTAGCCCCTGGAAGATCTCTGTGCACCTCTGGTTGAGAACCACTGCCCTAGTGGGACTTTTAAAAGCACCTAGGGCAGATTTGTAAAAGGTTTTTAAGCTCGTTAAGAAGCAGACACTTGCTATCTACATCTTTAGGTATCCAAATACCACTAAAATCTGCTCTTAGTTTGGCGGGATTTTGAAGAGTACCTAACCAGCTTAGGTGCCTAACTCCCCTCGGCTTTCCTTTGGCGTGCCTAAGTGCTATAGTGAGCTATAACAATATCTTATTTATCAACACCCATCACAAAGGGTCTCTCTGCTTGAGCTAAACACCGCACATCTATACACACACCGATTTTAAGGGCAGAAGGGAGCACTGTGATCATGTCGTCTGGTCTCTTGTATAACACGCGAGAGAATGTCACCAACGACTCCTACCTGAAGCCCAGGCTTTGAGGTTGATCTAGTGCAACATGAGAAATTCCATTTAAAAATAAGACTTTGTGGCCTCAAAAATGTCTCTGAAATGGCTTTCTTGCCGGCTTTTGGTATTTTCTTGCATGGTTTCTTACATCCACTAGTGGGCGCCCCTGACTCACACATGGTGACATTTCACATTACATTAGATATTTCTTTCTATAACAATATCTGAGTCAGAAACTGAGAAGTTCCCTTGTGACTTCAGCATCATTAGACGGGCGAGAATGAGAGCCGGAATTGAAAGCCGGAATTAACATTTAATAAAAACAAAGTGGAAGAACTTTATAATTAAACAAAGACTCCCAGAAAAAGAACGAAGATAACCTTATGCTGCAAAATGCTTTACTGCTTGGCTCTACAGCTCTATTTTCTGCTTGATTACTCAGGTGAGAAATGTTTAGTTTGACTGAGTTTATATATATTTAAGGTTTTATAAAACGTAAGACCTACAGAATTCCTGTTGTTACAGGATTTCAAAAGCCCTAAAGAGAGTGAAGCACCCAGCTTCCCTATGGGCACACAAAATATTTAAGAAAAACAGAATATTTGAACTAGCACAACAAAATTCATCCAAATTTTCTGTAGGAAATCCTTGCCCTCTTAAAACACAATACTTGATTTAACAATGGAAACCAGTTTCTAGATAAGATATTATTGAAATTACAGACATGGTAGAAAGGAAAAGGAAAACGAAAGTTCTTTAATGACTCTTTATTGCCTTTACAGGTTTTGTTCAAGGTGATTCTGTGTTTCAGTGTCCTCTGGAGGTGACAGTCTCAGAGGGACACGATGTATTATTACAGTGTAATTTTACCACCATTTCTAACACCCCGAATCTCTTCTGGTACCGCCAGTATCCGAACCAACCACCCCAGCACATACTGACAGCCTATAAATCTCCTGCTGAGAAGAACACGTTCACCACTGGAAAATTCTCAACAGTTTTGCTCGATCATAATAAGACGGTTCCCTTGAAGATCGAGGCTGTGTCCCTGCAAGACAGAGCCGTGTATCACTGTGCTCTGAGACCCACACTGGGGCAGAGCTGCGTCTCCGGCGTTACAAGAAGTGATCGAGGTGCTCACACACACCGAGAGTCTCAGAGACTGTTTTTCTACCCGACCCTTTTTATGAAACTTCTCTGCCAAGTTCAGTTCCTTCTGCTCTTCCCATGTCTGGAAGGATCTTTCCGTTTCTATCCCTGTGTAGTGTTATACCCACCATGCTGTGCAAACCGAGCCCGATGCGTTATTATCTCAGTTATATTTATGTGAGTTAATAAATACATGAATTTACAACCTTTAAATAAAAATATTTGTTGTCAATAAAATAAATCACCCCACAAATCGTAACAGGATTTCCTGCAGCCGGAAACATGCTGTAAAAGACACCGGGCGAGGTTCTGAGCTGTGTCCCATCACCGCAACTCTGGTCTAACTCTGTCGGGCCGGTTCTTAGCTACTGTGAAGCGTTTCAGCTTCATTAAAATCAGCATCCATCCAACTCTCTCTTTCTGTCCGTCAGTCTTTCTGTTCCCCTAGCTTCTTATGCAAGTAAGTCTCTCTGATTTCCCGATGAGGCAAAGAAGTCCATTTCATGTCTAAACATTTTATCCATTACATAGTCACAGCTACAAAGAAAACTTTTTGAAAACTGGAGTGGGTAGAAGAGCCAGGAAACAGACGGTTTCACAGAGAAATCGGAAGCAAACACCACTCCCCTCCCCTCATTTCCTCTTGGTTTGGGCATTGGGGTCGGATCCGCCCCCCTCGACGTTTCAGGGAGGAATCTGGGTCAGTTTAACACATTCAGCCAACGGTCCTGTTACTTCGCTGTTGTGTTTTCATCGCCGCTTTGTGAATCTCAAACCATGGGCACGAGTTTGATATTAAGCTTATTTATAGTTACTCTGTGCCCAGGTAATTGTGATTTTTGGTTTTGTTCATGCAGCCCTTCCCATTGCTAAATAGCCTCTCCCTAAAATAGGAACCATTGCTTTTAACTATCCGCCCCCCGCCCCCAGCCTGCATTTTGCTTTGCAGTAGTCTCTCCTTCTCTCTGTGTGTCTGTCTTTTTATCTCGGTCCCTCAGCTTTCTTTCCTTCCATCCTCTCTCTCTCTCTCTCTCTCTCTCTCTCTCGTTTGGTTGGACACTCTGACTGTATATAACTGGTATATTTCTTGTTGCAGGTGCTGTGCTGGGTGAATCGATCCAGTCCAACAAACCCGAAGTGTCTGCAGGAGTAGGGGACAATGTGACACTCAGCTGTTCTTACAGTACCAGCTATTCTGACGTCTATCTCTACTGGTACCGACAGTTTCCTGACCAAGGCCCGCAGTATGTTCTCCGAATAGGTGCGAAGGCCTACAGCTCTGTCCTTGATTTTGCAGAGTTTGCCAAGAAGAGGTTTACTCCCCAGGCTAATGACACCTCTACAGTTGTGACTATCACAGCCCTGGAGCTGGCAGACACAGCGGTGTACTACTGCGCCCTGCAGAGGGCACAGTGACAGAGCCTCATCCCAGAGCTGTGCAAAAACCCTCCCTTCCCTCACATTAAATTGTCCCCCTTGTCCACATGTTTGTTGACCCCTTCAGAGAACTCTAATAGATTAGTAAGACACGATTTCCCTTTACAGAAACCATGTTGACTTTTGCCCAACAATTTATGTTCTTTTATATGTCAGACAATTTTATACTTTACTATTGTTTCAACTAATTTGCCAGGTACTGAGGTTAGACTTACCGGTCTGTAATTGCCGGGATCACCTCTAGAGCCTTTTTTAAATATTGGCGTTACATTAGCGATCTTCCAGTCTCCATCCCTTTATCATTTCCGCTAACCAAGCATGACTCCTTCTTACCTCACTGATATCGAAGAGAGTAGTTACGTGCAGAGGTTTGCAATGTTTTATTACGATATGTGTTGTCTTTACAAAAAACTTCCTTGAGAAATGGGTTACCATATTTTCTGACTCTGGAAACATCTGTTTAAAACACGGAGTCAGTTTCTAGATGCCCGAGAGAACTCCACTGGTGCAGAACCTCATCTCCAATGGAAGCCAGTGTAAGTCTATCAAAGCCAATATCTATCTTTGACCAGGGTGTGGGCAGTCACACCCAGTGGTTAGAGCAGGAGCGAGCCTCCAGAAGACAGAGCCGAGAGGCAAAGCCGAAATCAGGAATGGGAGCTGAGGGCCAGGTTCGGGTTACCTGCAACTTGAGGCAAGGCGGAGTTCGGAGTTCAGAGCAGGAGCAGGGCCAAGGCAGGAGCAGGGCGGAACAAACAGGCACTGGAGCTACAGCAACCCAGGCAAGTGATTTGATCAACTGCTGCTGACACTGTCCAGCTGTCTGCTGCCTTCCTTCCTCCCTTCCCTCCTTCCTTCCCTCCTGCCTTCCTTCCCTCCTTCCTTCCCTCCTTCCCTCCTGCCTTCCATCCTTCCTGCCTTCCTTCCTTCCTTCCCTCCTGCCTTCCTTCCCTCCTTCCTTCCTTCCATCCTTCCTGCCTTCCCTCCTTCCTTCCTGCCTTCCCTCCTCCCTTCCTTCCTGCGTTCCCTCCTTCCTGCCTTCCCTCCTACCATCCTGCCTTCCTTCCCTCCTTCCTTCCTTCCCTCCTTCCTTCCATCCTTCCTGCCTTCCTTCCCTCCTTCCTTCCTTCCCTCCTTCCTGCCTTCCTTCCTTCCCTCCTGCCTTCCTCCCTTCCCTCCTTCCCTCCTTCCTGCCTTCCCTCCTGCCTTCCCTCCTTCCCTCCTTCCTTCCATCCTTCCTTCCTCCCTTCCCTCCTTCCCTCCTTCCTGCCTTCCTGCCTTCCTTCCTTCCTGCCTTCCTTCCTTCCCTCCTTC
>QXTE01000465.1:100061-149321 GCA_003942145.1 Platysternon megacephalum
CTTCTGCCCTGTACCCCCACACCCCCCCAGCCCTCATCCCTGCCCCCCTCCTCCCCCCCAGGTCTGGGGTCCCAGCTGCCAGCCCCATGCCTTTTAAAAGATCAGCATTTTAATTTAATTTTAAATGAAGCTTCTTAAACGTTTTGAAAACCTTGTTTACTTTACATACAACAATAGTTTAGTTATATAATATAGACTTATAGCGAGAGACCATCTAAAAAACGTTAAAATGTATTACCGGCACGCGAAACCTTAAATTAAAGTGAATAAATGAAGACTCGGCACACCACTTCTGAAAGGTTGCCTACCCCTGATCTAGACCATCCCTGACACTGTCTAACCTGGTCTTAAAAACCGCCAATGATGGAGATTCCACAACTTCCATAGGCAATTTATTCCAGTGCTTAACAACCCTGGCAGGGGGCTTTTCCTAACGTCTAAACTACATCTCCCTTGCTGCAATTTAAGCTCATTACTTCTTGACCTGTCCTCAGTGGTTAAGGAGAACAATTTATCACCTTCTTCTTTAAAACAACCTTTTACCTACTTGAAGACTGTTATCATGTCTCCCCTCCTTCTCTTCTCCAGATGAAACATGCATTTTTTCTCTTTTCCCCCATAGATCATGTGTTCTAGATCTTTAATCTTTGTTTCTGCCCCCCTTGGCTTTTTCCACATTTTTCCTGAAGTTTGGTGCCCGAAACTGGTCGCAATACTCGAGTCACGAAATGATGTTCACTTTATTTGCAACAATATTACATTGCTGACTAATATATAGTTTGTGATCTACTACATCCCTAGATTCTTTTCTGCAGTACTCCTTCTAGGGCCTGGGGCTATTAGATTTTGTGGGGCCCCTAGGCTCCAGGGTAGGACCAAAAATGAGGGGTTCAGTGTGTGGGAGGTGACTGAGCCAGGAGGGTGGGTGCGGGAGGGGGTGAGGGCTCCAACTGGGGGTGCGGGTTCTAGGGTGGGGCTTGAGATGAGGCCTTTGGGATGCAGGAGGTGGCTCCAGGCTGGGGCCAAAGGGTTTGAAGTGTGGGAGGGGGCTCAGGGCAGGAGGTTGGCATGGGAGTGTGGGGTCTGGGAGGGAGTTAGAGTGTGGGAGGGGGCTCAGGGTTGGGGTGCGGGGTTGGGGTGCAGGGCACTTACCGGGGGAGCTCCCGTTTGGTGTGTGTGTGTGTGGGGGGGGGGGGGAACAGGTGGCTCTGCGTGGCCCATGCTGCTGCCCTGGCATGCAGACTCCACTCCCGCAGCTCCCATTGGCCAGGATTCCTGGCCATACTTCCTAACTTTCCTAGACATTGGGATAGTTTGCTCTTGTGCCCATAACAATATCACTCTACAAAAACTGCCAACTCTCCTGCTCTCTTTTTCCCTCTAGACTTGCTTACCAGGGGATCTTACTTACCAATTCTCTGAGTTTTCAAGGGGACAGATCCTCAGCTCTTGTCAATTGGCAGCGGTCCATTGGAGTCAATGGAGTCATATCCCCAGCCGGTGTAAATCGGTGTAGGTCCATCGGAGTCACTGGGGAATGAAACTGTGTATGTGTCTGTGTCATTCTCGTGATCTTTCAGCCGGGATTCCCCTGAAGCCAAGAATTTCTCCCCCTCCCCCTTCTGTGCCAGGGCAGCAGATGGCGCTAGAGTGCTCACAACCTCCCCTGCAAACCCTGGTTAATTCCCACAGCCTGAGACCGGGGCAGGACCCAGCCCAGCCCAGTTCACAGAGCTGCTGTTCCTCCCCGGGGCACACAATGAAACAGCAGCCTCTGTAGGCAGAGAATCCTTCCCCCTGAGAAGGCGGTAACCTGTGGGGAGGGAGAATTCTCGTCTCCACTGGTCTCCTGCAAACTTTTCTCGGATTGACTCTGCTTCGGTATATTCCTCTGCAAGGGGGAGAAGAAACGGAGCTCACCATGGCCTCAGAGAATGGAGCTGCTCTGTGGAGCCTTCTCCTCACCTTTGCTTTTCTCTGTGAGTAAAACAAATATTTTCTCGTTCTAAAGGGTAAAAAGATACAGACTCTTAAAAGTCAGTGAGGGGCAAGATATTATAGATAGATAGGTAAATAGTTATATAGCTAGATCTCCATTGCGCTATTTATGAGCTACTGCACCCATCAGGAGAGAGGGGTCTGCCAATGGGAAATATCTCAGCCTCTGATCTATTTGAACAACAGTATTGCTTTGAAGTTCTTTGCTAGCATTCCTTGTCTTGCTTTTTTAAGATTCAGGGAGAGTACAGAGAAGAATAAATAGATGCTGATGGCAAGATCTATATCTATCTGTATAGACAAGTAGATATAGATACTGGGGATAGAACAATAGACCGATGGATGGAGGCTGCAGAGGGGAGGCTGGATAGATACATCCATAGATAAAGAGTCAATGTGACACTCTCATATTCTTTATTTTACCTGCTATTATTTCTTTTCCCTCCAGTCTCCTGCTGCGAAGCCCAAGTGGTTCAGAGCCCCGAGTTGCTGGTTACTGGGGAAGGGGAGGGCTCCACCATGTCCTGCTCTTTCACCAGCACTTACCGAACCTTCCAGTGGTACCAGCAGCTCCCTGGGCAAGCGCCGACCCATCTGCTGACCGCGAGCTCTAATGAGAACGTCACTGTGGGCCGGTTCATAGGCGAGCTCCTGGAAAGTGGGAAACGCAGCTCCCTGCACATCACCGACTCCCAGCTGGGGGACTCAGGCAGCTACCTCTGTGCGGTGGATGCACAGTGACACAGGCAGAGCTGGGCTCAGGGCAAAAACCCTCATCCTCTGACAGGCAGCTTAGGGGAGGAGATACAGGGGCAGTTTCCCCAGATGGTTTAAAGCAGCGTAATTCCATGGCAGCCAAGGGGACAGATCCTGAGCCATTATAAATGAAAACAGCTCTAGTGGAGTGAATGGGGCCATCTCGTGAGGACCAGGGGACTGGAACCCAGGCCTTCAGATCATGGGACAGCTGTGTTGGGCTAAGTGTGTGGTTGGATAGATTAATATTGTTGAGTGAGTTAAGGGTACCACAGAGGGTGATACCCTTTCTGTACCACCCACTGTTGTAGCCCCCTGTGGCATGTAGGAGTTTAGATAGTTTACTGTCCTTTTCCCTGTGTACAGAAGTAAAGTGTGCATTGTAAATGGCTTGTCTTGTGTCAGGATTCAATCCCCACTCTGAACTCTGGGGTACAAAAACCCCGTAAGGTTATTTCTACCAGTTTAGGTTAAAACTTCTCCAAGGCACAAATCCTTTCCTTGTTCTTGGATGGTATTGCTGCCACCATCAAGTGATTTAGACAAAGATTCAGGAAAAGGATCACTCGGAGTTCCCATTTCCCCAAAATATCCCCTCAATCCCCTTCACCCCCTTTCCTGGGGAGGCTTGAGAATAATATACCAACCAATTGCCTTTAATAAAAGTACAGACCAGACCAGGGGTGGGCAAACTACGTTTATATCCGGGCCTCGAGCTCCAGCCGGGGGAGCGGGCCGGGGGTTTGGCGCGCTCAGCCTGGCATTCCAGCTGGGGGAGAGGGACCGGGGACTTGCCGCGCTCCGGCCGGGGGAGCGGGACCAGGAGCTTGCTGCGCTCCACCGGCGCTCCGGCTGGGGAGCAGGACCGGGGGTTCGCCTCGCTCCGCCTGGCTCTCTTGCCGGGGAGCAGGACCGGGGACTTGCTGCGCTCCGGCTGGTGCTCCAGCTGTGGGAGCGGGGCCGGGAGTTTGCTGCGCTCAGCCTGGCGTTCCGGCGGGGGGGACTGGGGACTTGCTGCGCTCCGGCTGGTGCTCCAGCCGGGGGAGCGGGGCCGGGAGTTTGCTGCGCTCAGCCTGGCGTTCCGGCGGGGGGGACGGGGACTTGCCGCGCTCCGCCCTGTGCTCCCAGCCCCGGTAAATTCAAACCCTCCCCCCTAATTTCAATTCCTGGGGGAAACACTGCCCCCACCTCAGTGATGAGCAGTTCATTTTGAGCACCATCTTCCAGGAAGATTCTTCTTGCACGCAAAAAGCCACATTGTGCAGGCACAACTTCACCACCCTACGCAGCAGGGTGCCAAATCCCCTCCCAGTTTCCTATGGCCCCACCCTCGAGGGCCTCAGCTGCTCCCATCCTAGCTTGGGTGTGTCCACACGTGGCACAGGTGCCTCGGTGTCGCACTGCCTGCAGGGCCCCTAGGAGTCCCTGGTACCACCCCGTGGAGCCCCCCCATGCGCCACACCTCATGAGCCTCTCACCACACCGCGGTAACATCCCTGACTACATACAAACTTTTAGTGAACACAACAGTGCAAACAGAACTCAAAGTACAACAGTAAGAACATTTTGGGGGGGATGCTGGGGCATAAAGTTACAGGTGAGTTTACACCTGCCTCTTCTTGTCCACATGGGTTCTGGGATAGAGCGCCATAGCTCAAAATTGTCAGGGGCACTGACGCCCGACAAATCCAGGGTAGAGAGAGGGCCCAGTTTTTTCACAGTGCGTGCCATCTTGTAAAACAGCAGTTTGAAATAAGGGCAGCGGTTAGGATTTTCTTTTCCCTTTCAAAAATGAAGTGCTGCAAAAAAAAAAAAAAAAAGTGGACAGTGAGTGTCGGGTTTGCAAAATATTTTTTCAGAAACATGATCTCGAAGGTTGTATGCCTGATTTGTCAGGAGAGCATCGCGGTGTTCAAGGAGTATAATTTGAATCGCCATTTTTCAATGAAACATCCTAATTATGGCAGCTAAAAACTGAGGAAAGGGAAAGAAAAGCTGAGAAACTCACCATGAACTTAAAAACTCAGCAAAATATTTATGTGCGACAAGCTGCAGTTCAGGAAGCCACTACAAAGGCAAGTTACGTTCTGGTGTTTAAAATCGCTAAACAAAATAAGCCTTTTGCTGAAGGGGAGTTTTTGAAAGAATGCATGGGTGATGTTTCTGGCGTGCTGTGCCCAGAATACCAAAGCAAATTTGAGAACATTAGTTTGTCACGAAGAACTGTTACTCGCCGTGTAGAAGTGATTAATGAACATTTGGCTTCTGAGTTAAACAAGAAAGCACAGGGCTTTACATTGTTTTCATTAGCTCTCGATGACAGCACTGACATTAAGGACACAGCACAGTTACTGATTTTTGTCAGAGGAATTGATGACAAAATTGAAATCACAGAGGAATTTTTATCAATGGACTCAATGAAAGGCACAACTAAGGGATCAGACTTATACGAGAGGGTGTCTGGGTGCCTTGAACATCTGAAGCTCCCCTGGAGTAATCTGGCAAACGTAACCACAGATGGATCACCACATTTAACTGGGAAAAACGTAGGACTTTTAAAAAGAATTCAGGACAAAGTAAAAGAAGACGACCCTGACAAAGGTGATAATTCTGCATTGTATTATACATCAGGAGGCCCTCTGCAAAAATGTCCCTGCCATGGATCATATTGTTCACACAGTAGTGAAAATAGTGAACTACATAAGAGCGAGGGGATTTGATCATCAGCAGTTCATTTCCCTTCTTGAAGACAGTGACGCCGAACACCAGGACTTACTTTATCATACAAATGTCCGCTGGCTCAGCCTAGGAAAGGTATTGCAGTGAGTGTGGGAGCTCAGAGATGAAATTCACACTTTTCTGGAGATGCAGGGGAAAGAAAATGATTTCCCTGAATTAAAGAATTCAAACTGGGTGTGCGACCTCGCTTCTGGTGTGGATTTCTTGGCACATTTAAATGAACTTAATGTAAAGCTGCAAGGAAAGAATGTGTTTGTACACAAATTATAGTCTCGTGTGACAGCTTTCAAAGCCAAGTTAGTCTTGTTTTCAAAACAAATTAAGGACAAAGTGTTCGCTCGCTTTCCAATACTGAAATACTCGGAAGTGTCACCAGAGCAGAGAGAAAAGTACAGCAAAATTTTGGTTGACTTGCACAGACAATTTTCTCATTCATTCTCTGACTTTGAGAAGACAGGGAAAACACTGGAGCTGGTGTCATGCCCACTGTCATTTGACTACAAGAAAGCCCCACAAGAATTACAATTGGAGCTCATTGATCTCCATTGCGATTCCACCTTGAAGGAAAAGTACATTTCAGAAAAAACTGGATGAGTTTTATGCCTCCTTGAGTGAAACAAAGTTCCCAAATATCCGCAAGATGGCACAGAAAATCTCTGTTTTGTTAGGCTACACCTGTGTGTGCAAAGAAACATTTTACTTGCTGAATTACAACAAATCTTGCTAGAGATCCAAGTTAACTGGATCTGTAGCGAGTCAGCTCCATATTGCAGATTTCCACAACGAGAATGACACTGGACTTTGATGCCATTGTAAAAAAGGGTGACCAGCTGCATTGTTCACATTAATCAGAGAGGGTGTAGAAAGGGGTTAAGTTTGGTTTAATTATTGTAATCCGTTGTTATGATGGTATATTTATAATAGTAAGTAAGGTTTTATGTTTATTTCCACTAAAATGTATCTTATTAAATAGAGTTTTTTTGAATATCTCTGAATTGTTAATTTTGTGAGCGTTCATGGCCCGCCATACAATTTCCATACCCAGATGTGGTCCTCAGGCCAAAAAGTTTGCCCACCCCTGGACCAGACCCTTTCTTTAGGACAATAAAGAAAAAAGTAAAAGAAGCACCACTCTAAAATATGGATGGAAGGTAATTTTACAGGGTCATAAAAAGATTTAGAACACAGGGGATTCCCCTCTAGGCTCAACTTCAAAGTTCCAAAAAGAGGAATAAACCTCCCTCTTAGCATAGGGAAAATTCACAAGCTAAAACAAAAGATAATCTAATGCATTTCCTTGCTTTACTTACAATTTTTATAATCTTAGATGCTTATTTCAGGTAGGGTTTTAGGAGAGATTTTTTTCCTGCCTGGTCCCTCTCTCTGTCCCGAGAGAGCACAAACAAAACCTCCCTGACCCAGATTTGAAATTATCTTCTTTTCTTATTGGTCCTTTTGGTCAGGTACCAATGAGGTTATTTGAGCTTCTTAACCCCTTACAGGTAAAGGAGGGATTGTATGCTACCCTTAGCTGTATGTTTATGACATCTTGTTTTTGTAAAGTCCAGCCACGTGGAAGTTTGTGTGGAAGGTTGGTTTTGTATGAGAGTCTCCATTCTTGATCTTCTCCTGTTTGCTGTACAGGATGCTGATCAGGTGGCTCCTCAGTTTCTTTGAGAGTGTGTGGCAGAATCTCTCACCATAATCAGTGTAGTATGTTGATTGCAATGAATTGCTTCAGTCATTTGCTGGAATGTAACAATCCCTCATCTGTGCATTGTCAACAGCAGCTGGGTCCTTGAGGAACACACCACGCACCCCTGCCAACTGGTTTCAGAAGATAAGGAAGAAGACGAGACGCAGCAAAGAAGACATGTTCAGAGAGGTGGTGCAGCTTGATGAGAGACAGACCAGGGAATGCAAAGAGTGCTGGGAAGCCGAAAGTCAGGACAGAAAAGAGAATGCAGCATTTGCTAGGGAAGCAACTGAGCGGATGACAAAAGTAATGGAGGATCAGACAGAGATGCTCAAGTCTTTGATGCAGCTGCAGACTGAGCAGATCCATGGTCGACCTCCACTGCAGCACGTGCACATGCACAATTCTTTGCCACCCCCACCCCCCTCTACACCCACACATTCCTTTTCACTTCACAGCACTCCTCAGTTTCCCCATCACTCCACCTCCTGTCACAGCTTGCACAATGATAGCTGGAGCTACACACACTTGTGAGGTTTTACCCTTTTTAACAATAAATAAAGGCCAAGGTTTTTAATGGTGCAACGTTTTTATTCTGTGTTCTACAAAAGCCTATAGCAACCAATTCACTCTCGGGAACAGGCTTCTAAAGGATTTTGTTGCATGTATCTTGGGCCCCAAAATTGTACATGGATGCACCAGGGAAGCACCTCCAAAGCAGACATGTGTTAGTGCTCCTCATTGTCAAAGTGGTTCCTCAAAGCCTCTCTGATGTTAATAGCAGCCCTCTGGGCTCCTCTGACAGCCCTAGCATCTGGCTGCTCAAACTGTGCAGCCAAGCGCTCTGCCCCAGTGCTCCACACCTCAGCAAACATTTCACCCTTAGATTCACACAGATTATGCAAAGTGCAACATGCGGCTCTGACCACCGGAATATTATCCTCGGTAAGGTCTAGCCTGCCATTGAGACACCTCCAGCGAGCTTTCAAATGGCCAAAGGCACATTCGACTACCATGCGGCACCTGCTCAGCCTGTTGTTAAAATGCTCCTTGCTGCTGTCCAGGTGCCCTGTGTAAGGTTTCATGATCCACGGCTGTAAGGAGTAAGCCGGGTCTCCCAGGATTACTATGGGCATTTCCACATCCCCCACTGTGATCTTGTGGTCTGGAAAGAAAGTCTCCACCTGCAGCTTTCTGTACAGGCCCCTGTTCCTGAAGATGCTTGCGTCATGCACCTTTCCAGACCAGCCTGCACTGATGTCCGTGAAATGCCCATGGTGACCCACAAGTGCCTGCAACACCATGGAGAAGTATCCCTTCCTGTTGATGTACTCAGAGGCAAGGTGGTCTGGTGCTAAAATTGGAATGTGGGTGTCATCAATCGCCCCACCACAGTTAGGGAAACCCATCTCTGCAAAGCCAGCCACTATGTCATGCACATTTCCCAGAGTCACGGTCCTCTGCAGCAGGATGTGATTTATTGCCCTGCACACTTGGAGTAATACAGCCCCAACAGTGGACTTCCCCTCTCCAAATTGATTTGCGACTGACCGGTAGCAGTCTGGACTCGCCAGCTTCCACACAGCGATTGCAACACACTTCTCTACTGGAAGGGCAGGTCTCAGTCTGGTGTCCTTGTGCTGCAGGTCGGGGGCCAGCTCAGCCCATAGCTCCAGGAAGGTCGCTTTATGTACCCACTGGTCGTCATCCCACACCGGCATGACAATGCGATCCCACCAATCAGTGCTTGTTTCCCTAGCCCAAAAAGCGACGGTCTACCGTATGCAGCTGCTCTGTGAATGCCAAAAGCACTGATAAGTTGCTGCTGTCCATATCGTACTCGGGTGCCTGCGATTCATCCTCTGTCAGTAACTTTGCGAGTAATTCTACTGCCATATGCAATGTCCTAACAACAGCTAACAGCACATAGGAGAGAAGTGCGGGATCCATCCTCTCTCACTGCAGATGCTGGCGCGCACTACAAAGACTGACAATTGGAAAAACGGTGCGAAAGGAAGCCGGAAACCCTTGGAGGGCTGGGATACAAAGCAGTGCATGATGGGACATTTTTCACATCCCAGGATGTGCCGTGCTCCATTTCTGCCGTCCCACAACACCTAGCAACAGATGGTGTTGCTAGGCACTGTGGGATACACACCCATAGTGCATTGCTCATGCTGTTGACAATGGTGTCCCAAAAGTGGACACAATCTGTCAACAGAGGGAGCAAATGTAGATATGCTTTGGCGACTTTGCTTTTGTCAATTTTTTCATGTCGACATTAGTTTCATCAACAAAACTTGGTAGTGTAGAGAAGGCCTGAGAGTCCTGGGCAGGGAGCTCACACAGACAATCCATTTACAAGCTGGGATCCTCAAAGGGGCTGGAGAATCGACCCAATCCCAGGGAGAAATAAGTGCCGAGCTCCCTTAGGCTCTTTTGAAATTCTCAGCTTTTAAAAACACCATGGAGAAGTTCATGACTGTATCCAAAGTCTCAGACACTTAGAACCCTAATTGCTATTGTCTTCCAATGAAATGTCTAGAGAAGAGCAACAAAAAGTGATTAAAGGTCTAGAAAACATGACCTATGAGGGAAGATTGAAATAAAATGGATTTGTTTAGTCTGAAAAAGAGAAGACTGAGAGGGGACATGATAACGGTTTTCAAGTACCTAAAAGGTTGTTACAAGGAGGAGGGAGAAAAAATATTCTCCTTAACCTCTGAGGACAGGACAAGAAGCAATGGGCTTAAATTGCAGCAAGGGATGTTTAGGTTGGACATTAGGAAAAACTTCCTAACTGTCAGGGTGGTTAAGCACTGGAATAAATTGCTTAGGGAGGTTGTGGAATCTCCATCATTGGAGATTTTTGAGAGCAGGTTAGACAAACACCTCTCAGGGATGGTCTAGATAATGCTTAGTCCTGCCATGAGTGCAGGGCACTGGAATAGATGACCTCTTGAGGTCCCTTCCAGTCCCACAATTCTATGATTCTATGAAGGGTCAGATTTGCAAAGGTATTTAGGGACCTAAAGATACAGAGAGGCACCTGGAGTTAGATTTGCGGAGGTGCTTAGCTGCCCAAAGAACCAGCAGGTGCCCAGTAGGATTTTCAAAAGCCCCCAGCTCCCATTGGCTTCCCTGGAAGTTAGGGCCTAGCTGCATGTGGAAATCCCACTAGGCATCTGCGTCTGAATCTTTAGGCTCCCAAATACTGTTTTGATCAGAGCATCTAGTCAAAGTCTGGGGCCCTGTGGATATACCTGTTGGGAGGAGAAATTAGAGTCACAGGGTTAGCAGGGGCCATCTAGTCTAACCCCCTGCCAAGGTGCAGGATTTGCAGGCTTGGTAAGAACATAAGAATGGCCAGACGGGGTCAGACCAAAGGTCCATCCAGCACAGTGTCCTGTCTGCTGACAGTGGCCAATGCCAGGGGCCCCAGAGGGAATGAACAGAACAGGAAATCATCAAGTGATCCATCCCCTGTCACCCATTCCCGGCTTCTGGCACACAGAGGCTAGGGACACCATCCCTGCCCATCCTGGCTAGTAGCCATTGATGGACCTATCCTGCATGAACTTATCTAGTTCTTTTTTGAACCCTGTTATAGTCTTGGCCTTCACCACATCCTCTGGCAAAGAGTTCCACGGGTTGACTGTGCATGGTGTGAAGAAATACTTCCTTTTGTTTGTTTTAAACCTGCTGCCTGTTCATTTCAGTTCTTGCGTTATGAGAAGGAGTAAATAGCACTTCCTCGTCTACTTTCTCTACACCAGTCATGATTTTATAGACCTCAATCATATCCCCTTAGTCGTCTCTTTTCCAGGCTGAAAAGTCCAATACTCATTGGAACCCCGCTCCCGACTTGGGCAGACTCTATTAGGCTTTGTTTTAGGTTGATCCCCGTAAACGTTTCTTACAACGATGTCAAGTGATGGACACTTTCACACATCAGTTTGAACAAGGTTTTTACTCAGGGCCTAACAAGGTTTCACACAGTTTACAACGACATCTTTAAAAATTTGGTCCAAAGTCTCTTTGGAAAATGGTACTTTAAGCCTTTAAGTCATGAAGGCACTTTTGAAAATTGTACCCCACATCTCCAAGAGTGTAGTTCCACCTTCAGTGATGTAATTCCAGAGTAGCTCCGTTACTGCACCGGAGTGACTCTGGAGCTAGTACACGGCTGTGAGTGAGGGCCCAGTTTTGCCCCTTTATTCTGTTTATGGCTCTCAAAAAGGGCCTTTAAGAGTAACACAGAGTGACCGTCTTCTATCCAGCCCCATCACTCACCCAACCCAAATTCTTCTTCTGCTATTATATTATTATTAATCATTATCAACTTCCCTACAACAAATGAACACCAAACAAACAGAAAGTAAATGAATACAATCAAAACCTCTAACCCCCCAAGCAGAACCTTCACACTTAACATGGCAAAAGCCGGAGACTCCCTGAAGCCCGCTAAGGACTTTTCTGCTGCTATCAATAAGGTGTGGAAGACATTCCCACACTACGGTGGTGAGCAGAAACAAGATAAACCCCTAAAATACAGAGATAGAATTCTTTTTAAAAGACATGTTATAGGAGGATAAATGCCTTTTCCGTAAGAAACTGAATTTTTTAAAAACATAATTCCCAGTGAATTATATTAGCCCGTTTTATAGCAACCACAAAGAAACCCTCCCACTCTTGGGAAAGATCTTCTGAAATAATGACAGTAATGCAATTTTTCAGCTCCCCTGTATCTCTCTCTGCAGTTCACCGGGTTGCCCGGCAGAGGGCACTGCGGTACCAGCAGGAATGTCCCCTGTCTAGACATGATGACACACGAATCTATTTCACCCCCCGGGCTTTTCATTCGTGAGGCCACCTGCCCCCTCGCAGAGGCGGCGAGGAAACCCTGAAGGCAGCTACGACCAAACAGAAAGGGGGGGAGGTAAATTGGCAGCGGGAGGCGCTCAGCTCCCCAGCTCCCGCGGAAGCACGGCTTGCCCGCTTCTAAATCTCCGGCCCTCAGCAGAACCAGCCTCGGTTTGTAGCTGCAAGAAAAGGAGAAAGCGAACAACTCGTGGGGCTGGTCAGAGAGGAGCGAGGAAGCTCCCGGCAGACGAGGAGCAGAGACCCCGAGAGGATGTTAACAATCCAGTTCTCGCTGGTTGTGGTGACTTTAGTAGTCAGTGAGTCGGATTTCCTATTTCATTTCTGAATGCTTCTCCCCCGATCTCTTGTCCTCTAAATATACAAAATTGCCAGTTAAAATAATCTCACTCTTTTTCCTCTGTCTATCCACATCTCTCTCTTTCCACTATCCATCCATCCATCCATTCTTCCTTCCCACTGCAGCATATCTCTCGCTCAATCTCTCCTCCCCCCCCCTCTCTACTTTTACGGTCCGAAATCCCCTACATTAAGTGAGCGGCTGAAATTTTTTAAATTCGCCTGATTTGACTCTACGCACGATGCGCCAGAATCCTTTGGGTGTCTTTGAAAAAATCTCCGCTGTCACATCCTTCATGCCAACGAGGATTTGTTTTTTCCCCTCCAGAAGGGGCCACTGGCGTGTCGGTGATGCAGACGCAAGGCCCTATGACCGTGTCCGAGGGCGAAGGTTTGAGGCTCAATTGTAGCTATGATGATGCCGCAGTATATGCCGTCTTCTGGTACGTGCACTTCCCCAGCCAGCCCCCCAGGCTCTTCCTGAGGGACCCGGGACGGGATGAGTCGGATGAAGGGATCAGAAAAGGGTTCGATGCCACCCACGAGAAAAAGCACAAATCCTTCCACCTGTGGAAACCGTCCAGCGAACTGAGCGACTCCGCGACCTATTACTGCGCCGCGAGCGACACAGTGACACGGACCGGCAGGGGAGCTGCGCAAAAACCGCGCAGGGAGGGGATGTGCGGAGCAATTGGGAGGCGGGCACCGGGGTCTGGGAGGGGAAGGGAGGAGTGGCGCAAACACAGAACTTGGATCAGATCTCTCTGGTAGCCGGCTAGCTCTGGGCTTCACCGGCTTGATCCAATCCAGGGCTTCACCTTTTGTAGACACTATACGGAATAGCATGAACCAAAATTAACATGACACCAATACAGTCTGTCAAACAAACTCACACAAACTCTACCGGGATCCCCATGGGAAAGTTCACAGTCTACAGGAAAACTGCCTGGCACTTTTTTTGGGGGGTGGAGGAATACTTAGGCACCCAGAAGAGAAAAATCGACCCATAGACAGACGGAGCCAGACAGCAACGTCGGCACTAGGCTGCTGGAGGAGCTGGTTTATCGGCCGAGTCACCAGCAAATCTTTTTCCGTCAGGAGCGCGCTGGAAGTAAACGAGGGAGAGATTTCGGTGCGAGGGAGAGAAAGAGAGGAGCCGTGGCAGGTTTGTATAATTTTTGGTGGTGCCCAGAACGGGTCCAAATCTCCTCCTCCACCCCACCCGCCTAAGGCTCTGGGAGGAAGTTTGGGTGCAGGAGGGGGTGCGAGCTCTGGGACAGAGTTTGGCTGCTGGATGCGGGCTCTGGGCCAGAGGGTTGGGGTGTGGGGTCTGCCAGGTTAGGGTGACCAGATGAGGAGAAGAAAATATCAGGACACATGGGGGCTAAGCAAAAAAAAAAAAAAAAAGCGGAGCGAGTCCTGCCCCAGCTGAGCGCAAAAAAACCCCCAAAACTACAGTGCTGCCGGCGGATATCGGGACAAAATTCGTCCGGACCAAGGATCGGTCGGGACGTGGGACAGACACCGAAATATCGGGATGGTCCCGATAAAATTGGGACGTCTGGTCACCCTAGGTCTGGGGCTGGGCCGGGGATGAGGAGTTTGGGGTGCAGCAGGTGGCTGCCCTGGGGCTGGGGTGGGGGGCCAGAGAGGAGGACTCCCCCCAGCCCTCTCCAAGGTCAGCCCCCTCCCCAGCCCCCCACCACCACACTCACCCAAGCTCCCCCAGGGTGCTGCTCAGGAGATCCAGCCAGGATAAGGTCCCCCCTTGGAGTCAACTCTGAATCGCCTGGGGGGGGGGGGGAACGGGGGAGCTGCCATGCGCCTCCTCCCTCCACAGGCGCAGCAGCCGCCTCAGCCTGCCCCCGGCGCTGCTCCCTTGTACCGGCCGCGGCCGGCGAGGGAGCTCAGCGCGGAGCTGCCCAGGACAGGCGGCGACGCTCACAGGGGGAGACACACAGGGGCAAGCAGACTTCTGTGAGCTGTTCTCAGGTAAACCTGCAGCTGGTTATTCAGACTCTGTGTCTGTGTCTGGAGCAGATGGGTGTGTCTGGCTTCAGCAAGACAGAGTGCTGGAACCACTGAGCTAGCAGGGAGAATAGAAACAGAGGTGGCCTTGGCACATCAGCTGGCAGCTCCCAAGTGGGTTTCTGTGATCCAACCCGTCACGGGGGGGAGCATTGCTACACACAGGCGAGCCGCATAGGGGCCAGGGCAGAAGCCGCAGGCTTGGAGGAAACCCTCCCTTGATTCCCTGCTCACCCTCAGCAGTGAGATAACTTCCATAATGATCACCTCCTGCGGAAAGTGTGGGGACAGGAATGATTATCAGGCCCCCCCTACAGTGCTGGCTCTTCCCAAGTGCCCAGGAGCCACATGCCCAGTGTACAGCAGGGCCCAGGAAGAGTGATTCACCCAGCCCCTGTGGCTACTCACCATTTTGGGGGTCTTGTGGCTTATGGGTGCTTGTCTGGGGTCAGCCGGTTAGTGACAGGTGTGTGAGTACTGGCTGTGTTTTAACGCACTGAATAAGTGTTGTCTGTGTTGCAAACAATACTGCTTCTGTAAAATGTTCCATTTAACCTTCACAGAGATGACCTTGGGAGCCCAGCCTCCCTCTTTGTTATTGGCAGCAGAACGGTTGCGAAGAATTAGAAAGTGACCAAGAAGAACTAAGGAGGACTTTATGTGTGAGGTTATGATGCACTCCGCCGCTGAGAAACAGGAATTGGAGGAATGGAAGGACAGCGAGAAGATGGAATGAAAGGAGAACACGGCACATCAGAGAGAAGCCACGGAGCAGCTCTTAGCAGTTATGGGGCACCAAGCGGACATGCTCCAGGCGATACTAGCTCTTCAAACCGAGCAGCTCCGCGCCCCCCGCTCCCCTGCAGCTGCTGTCGCAAAACTCTTTCCCATGTGCCCCCCACACACACACACCACACACACACACACACACCACCAACACACTGTTATCAACCTCCTGGCTCCACTCTCTACCCACAGCATTCCACTCCTCCCCCCTCACAGTCCAGCACTGTGGACTCCCAGTACCCCCTGCACTCAACACCCGTCCCCCTGTAGTTTGGCCCTGCTGAAGTACAGCACCCGCTGCATTGTACTCCAAAGGAGAAGGTTGGGTATGATCCCTGGACATACACAAATCTGTAACCATCCCGGGACCCCTCCTCCTCTTGAGACCTTCCCTTCCCCCATCCCCCTCCCTGCTGATGAAGTTTTTCATTTGACTCTCTCCTCGGGTTGTTGTCTTTCAATACAAGAATTGTGTTTGTTTGAAATCAATCTTCATTCTATTAAGTGAAAGCAAAAAGAGCCCTGCAAAGCGACATACAGTTATATTAAGGTCCCTTCTTGCATCATGTGCACCAATCACCTCCCAGTATTACAAGCACTGTGATCCTGAGCATAGCAACAAATATTAGTGGCTTTCAGCTTCAAATTGCTGCCTCAAGGCAACCCTGATCCTTATGGCCCCGCGCTGTGCCCCTCTAATAGCCCTGGTCTCTGGCTATTCAAACTCAGCCTCCAGGCACTGACCCTCTGCGGTACAGCCCTGAGTGAAGCTTTCACCCTTCCCTTCACAAATATTATGGAGCTTACAGCACGCGGCTATAAGCATAGGGATATTGTCATCGGCCATGTCCAGCTTCCCATACAGACATCGCCAGTGGGCTTTTAAATGGACAAATGCACACTCCACAGTCATTCTGCACTTGCTCAGCCTGTTTAACTGCTCCTTGCTTATGTCAAGTTGCCCCGTGTATGGCTTCATAAGCCACGGCATTAAGAGGTAGGCGGGTCTCCCAGGATCACAATGGTCATTTTGACTTCCCCTACAGTGATCTTCTGGTCTGGGAAGAAAGTCCCGGCTTGCAGCTTCTTGAACAGGCCAGTGTTCTGAAAGATGCGCGCGCCATGCACCTTTCCAGACCAGCCTGTGTTAATGTCTGTGAAATGCCCAAGGTGATCCACAAACGCCTGGAGAACCATTGAGAAATACCCCTTGCGATTAATGTACTCGGTGGCTAGGTGGGCTGGTGCCAGAATTGGAATGTGCGTGCCATCTATCGCCCCTCCGCTGTTAGGGAAACCCATTTGTGCAAAGCCATCCACAATGTCACACACATTACCCAGAGTCACGGTCTTTCGGAGCAGGATGTGATTAATGGCCCTGCACACTTCCATCAACATGACTCCAACAGTAAACTTTCCCACTCTGAACTGGTTAGCGACCGATCGGTGGCAGTCTGGATTGCCAGCTTCCACAGTGCAATTGCCACGCGCTTCTCCAGCGACAGGGCAGCTCTCATTCTCGTGTCCTTGTGCCACAGGGCTGGTGCGAGGTCATCACACAGTCCCATTACATGCATCTGACGAAGTGGGTATTCACCCACGAAAGCTTATGCTCCAATACATCTGTTAGTCTATAAGGTGCCACAGGACTCTTTGTTGCTTTTTACAGATCCAGACTAACATGGCTCCCCCTCTGACACTTAGTCCCATGAATGTGGCTTTCCTCATGCGAAAGTTCTGCAGCCACTGCTCGTCATCCCAGACGTGCATCACGATGCGATCCCACCACTCAGTGCTTGTTTTGAAAGCCCAACAGCGGCGTTCCGCAGCGGTCAGCACCTCCGTGAATGCCACAAGCATTCTCATGTCATAGCTACTATGTGTGGTGAGATCAGTGTCACACTCCCCTTGCCTTTGTAGTTTAAGGAATAACTCCACTGCCACTCGTGATGTGTTGGTCAGTGCGAACAGCATTCTTGTCAACAGCTCAGGATCCATTCCTGCAACCAGAAAGAGGCAGGGCAGGGTGCGCAGTACACAAATGGTTGAAAGATGGCACCAAATGCGGAAGGAAGCACAGGGATTGCTGGAATGCGAAGCAATGCATCACGGGGCATTGGGACAGGACCCAAGATGCCCCACGACCCCTTCCGCCTTCCCACAAGTCTTAGTGGCAAAAGAGAAAGAGGTGCTCTGTGGAATAGCTGCCCAGAGTGCACCGCTCCGAATAGCGCCGCAAGTGTGAACATGGTATTGCGCAGACAGCTGTCAGTGTGAACACACAACAGCGGTTTTCCTTCGGCGCTCTCTGAGCGGCGCTGTAACTCTGCCAGTGTAGATGTGCCCTAAGGGACTTGTCCAAGATCACACAGGGAGGCTGCGGTAAAGCCAGTAACTGACCGCCTAGGTCTCAGAGTTTCAGCCCAGGGCGGCAAGCACAAGATCACCCTTCTTCTTGCTTTTAATTTTAATATGGGAGAGGAAAATACTGAGGATGTCCTAGGATTCTTCTCTCTGTCCCCTTTGGTGCAATACAATGCACACAAATATACCAGAATGACTGCAATGGAGCTTTGCCAATAGACAGCAACTGAGGGTGTGGCCCAAACAACTCTCAGGGCAAGTTCGAGTGCATGAAAGCAGCCCCGTGCGCTCTAACTCATGACATGTCCACGCTGGCAAGGCACGTCGAGCGCTCTGACTCCACGGCTGGAGCCCTCCTGGTAATCCACCTCCATGAGAAGCATAACACTTGCTGTGCCCCGGCTGGAGCACCGCGACACCAGTGTGGACACCCTGGTCTGTTAATGCCTCTGATTGGCCTCCAGAAGTGTCCCACAATGCCTGTTCTAGCCACTCTCCTCATCACTTTGAACTCTACTGCCCGGCCCTCAGGTGACCAACCGTCAGTCCCGCCCTTTAAATTCTCTGGGAATTTTGAAAACCCCCTTCCTGTTTGCTCAGCCAGCCAGGCATGGAGTGCTCTCAGCGAATCATTCCAGGTGACCATGCCTCCATGCGCCAGGCCAGCCCCAGCATGGAGCAATGGCGAGTTGCTGGACCTCCCCAGCGTTTGGGGGGAGGAAGCTGTCCAGTCCCAGCTGCGCTCCAGCCGTAGGAATTACGATCCCTTCAGGCAGATATCAAGGGCCATGATGGAAAGGGGCCATGACCGGGACGCTCTGCAGTGCAGGGTTAAAGTGAAGGAGCTGCGGAATGCCTGCCGCAAAGCCCACGAGGCAAACAGCCGCTCGGGTGCTCTCCCCACGACCTGCCGATTCTATAAAGAGCTGGATGCGATACTTGGGGGCGACCCCACCTCCATGCCGAGCACCACCATGGACACTTCAGAGCCCAGTACAACAAGGCAGGAGGAGGAAAGCGGGAGTGAGGGTGCTGAGGCGGAGGAAGACACCCCGGCATCCCTAGATGCATGCAGCCAGGAGCTGTTCTCAAGCCAGGAGGAAGGTAGCCGATTGTGGTGGCCAGTGCTTGGGGAAGGACAAACACCAGAGGAGGTGCCTGTTAAGTGGCTTAGTTTGGGAAGGAAGTTATTCGTTGCGGGCTCTTGGGGTGAGGAGGGTTGGGGCTGTGTTCATGCCTAGATGTGGAATAGGGCATTGATGTGATCTCTCACATCGTGGTAATCCGCCTCAGTGATCTCTTCAAAGGTCTCATGCAGAAGCTGGGCAATGCGCTTTCTCATGTTCCTTGGGAGAGCCACTGTGCCCTTGTCCCAGTCAGGCTGACGTGTCCGCGCCACTGTGCCGCGAGGGGCGGGGGGACCATTGCTGCAAACAGACAAGCTGCATATGGGCCAGGGCGGAAGCCGCATTGCAATAGAAGACCCTCCCTTGCTTCCCAGGTCACCCTCAGCAGTGAAATATCTTCCAGGATGGACTCCTGTGGAAGACGTTGGGACAGTGTTCAGTGTAGGGGCCCCCTGCAGCTGTTGGCTCTCCCCAAGGCACAGAAACCCAGAGGACAGTATGGCCATGAAACAATCAGTCCCCCTTCACCCTGTGCTTACTCACCATTTTGGGTCTCCCGTGGGTTAAGTGCGCTCGCTTTGGGACGGGCAAATTCTGCTATTGTGTAGACTGTGCTTGTCTTTAAGTATGGGGGAATCATTGCTCTGTCTGGTGTGAACAATGCTGCCTCTGTTAAGTGTTGCATTTTGCCTTTACAGATGCAACCTTGAGAAAAAAGACAGGAATAGCGCAGCCATGTCTGTGCCCTGTGTGACATTTGACTGTGAATTCTTCCTGCACTTTCAGACTATAATCTTTTCTTCCCAGTTCTTCAGTACAGTTTACCTAGCTATACAGGGGTCTGGTGTACCTCAGATGATCCCAGGGGATCACTGATTTACTCCCGCTGCGGGATTGGCCCGCATTCCTTTCCCATAATATCAGGCAGATTGTGCAGCTATTAACATGGGATAGTCCGAAGAAAAACACTGAGCTGCTTAGCAAAACTTCCCCCACTTTCCCCACAAGGGGCCGCTGTTTTATCACCGACCCGCCTCTCAGGCAGAGCTGTCACAGGCTGGCAGGTCAGAGCCCCGCTGTTTCACGTGGTTTCGGATCCCCCCGCGGAATTTCTTCTCCCCCCCCCCCCCCCTACAGCTCTGTGGAGCAGCCAGAGAGCCGAGTGCGGGGGCAGCACCGGACTCCCTGCGTGCTTAGCACCACAGTCACTCAGCAGAGGAGACCAGCGCCAGTAAGCAAGGAGCTGCCTGTGTATTTAGGCATCACCTCCCTGAGTAAACCTCTCCCTCCCAGCTCCTCTTCACAGCTGGGCAAGGCGAGGAAGAAACTTTGTTCCTGGCTTTGGGACGAAAATTCCATCCCACTTCATCCCTGAAATATGTTCCTCCCCTGGGTGTCTGTTCTTACACTACTTCCGATTCTGGGTGAGTAGCGTATCTGCACCATTTCAGCTCTGTATGGGGCCAGATGGTCATCTGGTGTAAATGGTTAGGGTTAAGTTGCATCCAGTTCCAGGCGATGCGGAGTTAGCCCTACTTTCTTTTTGTAACCATTTGTTTATAAACCTTCCCCTCCGAGCCACCAGTCTCTGGAAGCTTGGGGGGTAGATAAACACTGCAGGTTCAAGCCAAGAGCCGTCTGTGAGACTATGTAAACTTTAAATTTTTTCCCAGAAGGGGCTAATGGAGAGTCCGTGACACAACCTGATGACCGAGTGACAGTATCCCAAGGGGAACCGGTGCTGCTGAAATGCATCTATGACAACACCCTGATTCCCACGCTCTGGTGGTACGAGCAGCACCCAAATGAAGCCCCTCGCCTCTTGCTGGGAGACTATGAAGCATCGGATGAGGAGGCGAGAAGGAGCCGGCGAGGGTTCTCCGCCACCCCCGACAAACAGGGGAAGAGCTTCCACCTGAAGAAAAGCTCCAGCGAACTGCGCGACTCCGCCGTCTACTACTGCGCCATGAGCGACACAGTGATTGCACCCAGCAGGGTCGCTGCACAGAAACCCGCTGGGGGAAGAGGAGGCGGCACTAAAGGTGTGTGGGTTAGAGCCCCAGAGGAACAGACTTTGCACAGCGCCAGTGGAGTCAGTGAATCCCACCCCCAGGGTGTAAATGTGCAGAGCTCCAATGGGGTCAACGGGCCAGATCCCAGACTGTTGGGACTGGGTGGAGCTCAGTGGAAGCAAATGATCCAGTTCCTCAAAATGTTTTAAAATCAGTGAGGAATTGCACAGGAGTCAGCGGAGCTGCACTGGTTCATATCAGCTGAGGATCTGAGCCATTAAAATAGGACACTGGGGTCTCTAAACAATTGAAATGTTCCACATTCCTAGAGGAAACAGAATATAAATCACGTCTAATTTTTCAACAATTTCTACCTCCCATAACTGCCCTTGTGTCTGTTGTGTGAAGGTTTTGCTGGTTTCAGAAATGCAGTGATCCAGAAATTGAAGTGAAGTCAGGAAAGATAGAAATATTGGAATTACAGGTGTGGAGCAGACCAGACAGCCGCTAGAACAGTATTTACTCTCTGACTGTAGTTACTACCAGCTACTTCAGTGGAAGGTGAAAGGCACTCCGGAGTGGGTAGATATGAGGTGACTTCCCTTATAAGAGGTTTTCCCTCAGCCTTGTGCAATTATATATAGATTTATGTCTTGGAGAAGGATTTATTTCACCTTCCCACTGTTAAAGTCCTTTTAAAGTAAATTCTGAAAGTTTATGTTTAAAATCTCTAATAACGTCCCAAGGTTTATTTATCCTGGCACGCTCACTTAAGGGCATGTCTAGACTACGAAATTAGGTCAATTTTATAGAAGCCGATCTTTACCAACCGATTTTATAGAGTCGATCGTGCATGTCCCCACTAAGTGCATTAGGTCGGCACAGTGCGTCCTTAATACCGTGGGTAGCATGACTCACGGAGTGGTGCACTGTGGGTAGCTATCCCACAGTCCATGCTGCCCATTGGAATTCTGGGTTAAGCTCCCAATGCCTGATGGGGCAAAAACATTGTGGCGGGTGGTTTTGGGTACATGTCCTCAGTCTCCGCTCCCACCTTGAAAGCAAACGCAAACAATCGTTTTGTGCCTTCTTTGCAGGAACTACACTGATTTACTCCAGCTGAGGGATTGACCCTAATTCCTTTTCCATGCCATCAAGCAGATTTTGCAGTCATTGAACACGGGATAGTCCGACTGGAGTAAAAGTAAGAAAAAACATTGAGCTGTTTAGCAAAACTTCTTCACTTTCCCCACAAGGGGCCACTGTTTTATCACTGACTCGCCTCTCAGGCAGAGCTGTCACAGGCTGGCAGGTCAGAGCCCCGCTTTTTAACGTGGTCTCGGATCCCCCCGGAATTTCTCCTCCCCCCCACCCCCTCCAGCTCTGTGCAGCAGCCAGAGAGCCGAGTGCGGGGGCAGCACCGGACTCCCTGCCTGGTTAGCACCACAGTCACTCAGCAGAGGAGACCAGCGCCAGTAAGCAAGGAGCTGCCTGTGTATTTAAGGCATCACCTCCCTGAGTAAAACCTCTCCCTCCCAGCTCCTCCTCACAGCTGGGGAAGGTGAGGAAAAAGCTTCATTCTTGGGCTTTAGGGAGAAGTTTCCATCCCACTTCATCCCTGAAATATGTTCCTCCCCTGGGTGTCTGTTCTTACACTACTTCCGATTCTGGGTGAGTAGCGTATCGGAACCATTTCAGCTCTGTATGGCGCCAGATGGCATCTGGTGTAAATGGTTAGGGTTAAGTTGCATCCAGTTCCAGGCGATGCGGAGTTAGCCCTACTTTCTTTTTGTAACCGTTTGTTTATAAACCTTCCCCTCCCTCCAGTCTCTGGAAGCTTGGGGGTAGATAAACACTGCAGGTTCAAGCCAAGAGCCGTCTGTGTCTCTACGTAAACTTCTATTTTTTTTCCAGAAGCGGCTAATGGAGAGTCCGTGACACAACCTGATGACCGAGTGACAGTATCCCAAGGGGAACCGGTGCTGCTGAAATGCATCTATGACAACACCCCGATTCCCACGCTCTGGTGGTACGAGCAGCACCCAAATGAAGCCCCCCGCCTCTTGCTGACACAATATGAAGCATCGGATGAGGAGGCGAGAAGGAGCCGGCGAGGGTTTTCCGCCACCCCCGACAAACAGGAGAGCTTCCACCTGAAGAAAAACTCCAGTGAACTGAGCGACTCCGCAGTCTACTACTGTGGCATGAGCGACACAGTGATTGCACCGAGCAGGGTCGCTGCAGAAAAACCCGCTGGGGGAAGATGACGGGACACAGATCTTTGTGGCCTAGCTGACCAAATGATATACATTTGTATGGCAACTACGGCGTGAATAGGCCAGATTCCTAGTGGTGGAAATCTGCCTGCCTATCTCCCCTGGAGGGAATGGGGCAGAGCCCAAGGTGGTGTTAACTGGCCATAGCTCCATTGAAAAACGGCCTCGTTTCTCATTTATTTTGAAGCAGTGCACTTCAGAGGAAACAGTTGAGCTACTCCAGTTTACAACAGCGGAGGATCTGACCCATTAAATTATGTGACATTGTGAATGAATTGCAATTCATTCCTCCTGCAACTCCCCTGGTGTCTCCTACGTGAAGGGTTTAGAAACGGAATGAGGTAGAAATTGGGAAGTTAGGAACACTGGATCAGAACAGAGGCCCATCCAGTTCAGTGTTCGCTCTTTGACTATCTCCTACCAGCGGTATCAGCGGAAGGGATAAGACACCTTCCAATGGGTAGTTGTTATGGGATTATCTCTGATAGGGGTGTTTCTCCCCTAAACCTGGACAAATATCAGTTTGTCTGAGATTGGAAAGTTTATCCATCTTTCAATTTTTAAGTCCTCATTAGGGAAACTCTGAATTTATCCATAAAATCATCCCACATTTAAAAAAAAAAAGGCCTGGTAAACTGTTGACGTCACTGATATATTTTATGCCAATGAGTTCCAAAGGGTCATTGGCTAACATGATAATGAATTTCCATGAACCATTTCCCAGTTTAAACAAGACTTGTTCATTGGAAAGCTACAATTTAAGGGCCAAACTATGAACTTTCTACTCAAATGTTATTTCCACCTTAACATATAAATCTGAAACCTGAAAATCTACTGCAGTTAGACAGACATCTAAATGCCTTGAAAAGGTTATTCCTCAGGGAACTACTAGGTACTATTTGTAATAAATGGCTAGATTGGTAAGGAAGCTGAACATGTTCTTATCTCCCAAGATCCCAGAAAGATGGAAATGTCTGGGACATGAGTGAATAATGAAGCCGGAGCATGCGTGAAGGAACACATAAAAAGAACTGATCAAAATAATTCTTCTTTTGAACACTACTGGGGGGTGGGGTGGAGGGACTTAAGGCATTTAACAACAGAGGCCACTAGCCAAAGAACTGGCCACATAAATCCCTTTCCGTAACGTGAGTCAGGTTTTGCAGCTATTACACATGAGAATAGGTAGAAGAGTGTGACAGAGGTTCAGACTCACGGCGGCGCCTCCTGCTGGCCGTCCTGGGGAATTAGTTCTCACAGTCCAGGAGCGCCCTCTTCTGGCGGTGTCTCACCTGCTGTTACCTGCCATTTACAAGCCCTGGTCTACACTATGGGGTTAGGTCGAATTTAGCCACGTTAGGTCGATTTTGAATGCGTCTACACAAGCAACCCCGTTCCGTCAACCTAAAGGGCTCTTAAACTCGACTTCTGTACTCCTCCCCGGCAAGGGGAACAACGCTAAAATTGACCTTGCTGGGTCGAATTTGGGGTTGTGCGGATGCAAATTGACATTATTGGCCTCCAGGAGCTATCCCAGAGTGCTACAATGTGACTGCTCTGGACAGCACTTTCAACTCCGATGCACTAGCCAGGTACACAGGAAAAGCCCCGGGAACTTTTGAATTTCATTTCCTGTTTGGTCAGCGTGGCGAGCTCAGCAGCACAGGTGACCATGCAGTCCCAGAATCGCAAACGAGCTCCAGCATGGAGTGAACGGGAGACACTGGATCTCATTGCTGTATGGGGAGAAGGATCTTTGCAGGCAGAACTCCGATCAAAAAGAAGAAATGCGGCTATCTATGCCAAAATCGCCCAGGGCATGATGGACAGAGGCCACACCAGGGACACACAGCAGTGCCGCGTGAAAGTCAAGGAGCTCAGGCAAACCTACCACAAGACAAAGGAGGCAAACGGTCGCTCCGGGTCAGAGCCCCAGACATGCCGCTTCTATGACCAGCTGCATGGCATTCTGGGGGGGGACCCTACCACTACCCCACCACTGTCCGTGGACACCTGCAAGGGGAGAGTCTCACGCAACATGGAGGAGGATTTTGTGGATGAGGAAGAGGAGGAGGAGGAGAATGCGCAGCAGGCACGCGGTGAATCCGTTCTCCCCGGCAGCCAGGAACTTTTCATCACCCTGGAGCCAATACCCTCCCAAGATGGGATCCCCGACCCTGAAGCCGGAGAAGGCACCTCTGGTGAGTGCACATTTGTAACTACAGTACAGGGTTTAAAAGAAATAGTGTTTAATGTTTGATTTCTCCTGAAGAACTGGGATGCATTCGCGGCCAGTACAGCTACTGAAAAAGTCTGTTCACATGTCTGGGGATGGAGCGGGAATCCTCCAGGGGCATCTCCATGAAGCTCTCCTGGAGGTACTCTGGAAGCCTTTGCAGAAGGTTTCTGGGGAGGGCTGCCTTATTTCATCCTCCACGGTAGGACACTTTACCGCGCTAAGCCAGTAGCAAGTAGTCTGGAATCATTGCAGCACAAAGCATGGCAGCGAATGGTCCTGGGTTTTGGTCACATTCAAGCAACATTCGGTCTAGTTCTTTCTGTGTTAGCCTCAGGAGAGTGATATCATTCATGGTCACCTGGTTGAAATAGGGGAATTTTTGTAAGGGAACAGTAAAAGGACCCCGTTCATGCTGGGCTGTTTGCACTTGGCTAAAAGGGATAATCCCAGAGAATAGCCACGCAGTGGGGGGAGGGGCGAAGGGATCATCCCTGAGAATAGCCACACGGTGGGGGCAGGGGTCAAGGGATCATCCCAAATAGCCACGTGGAGGGGTTGGGGGAAGGTGTGTGCTGCACATCCACCTGAAAACCGCAGTCCCTCCTTTTAAATGTGAAACCCAACTGGCATTGCTTGCTATGGGAAAGGAGGGTGCTGCAGTTTGAAAATATTCCCGTGTGTTATGAAGGCGTTAGAAGCCAAACCCACGTACCCTTTGGCTTACCATGGCTCCCTGGAAACCGAATTCTGTTGTCCAGCCTTGTGTGATGTGTCACCATACCGGCAGGCGCTCAATATAAAAGGCATAATGCGACCTTGTACCTAAAGCGCACGTGCTGTCTGCTGTGAATTGCTTGAATCACTGTGAAAGAGTCTCCCTTTTGTTCTCAAAAATGTATCATCTTAAATTTTACTCTCCCTTTTTATCCCCCCACAGGTGCTCCTCCTATCATCTCCGTCCCTGAGGTTATCGCAGACTAGAAGGTGAAAAAAACGCACTCGCGATGACATGTTTTCCGAGCTCATGCAGTCCTCTCGCACTGATAGGGCCCAGCTGAATGCATGAAGACATTCAGTGGCAGAGGCCAGGAAAGCATTAAGTGAGAGCGATGAGAAGATGCAGGAGGCGATGCTGAGGCTAATGGGGGAGCAAGCAGACATGCTCAGGTGTCTGTTGGAGCCGTAGGAAAGCCAATAAGAGCACAGACGGCCACTGCATCCATTGTACAACCTCCTGCCCTCATGCACAAGTTCCATACCCTCCTCACCCAGATGCCCAAGTGTCACGGAGTGTGGGGGAGTCCGGGCCCTGCACCCCCAGCTTTCTGCGATTCACCATAACGCTCAGCCAGCCAGTAAAACAGAAGGTTTATTGAGACGACAGGAACACAGTCCAAAACAGGTCTTGCCAGTACAGACGACAGGATTCCCTTTAGTTAGGTCCATCTGGGGGCCCCAGGGAGGCCACTCTCCCCGCTGGGAAGCCCCAGCCCCGTCAGAGTCCCCTCTTCATTCCTAGACAGCTTCCAAAAAACTGAAAACCCCTTCCAGGCATCTCCTTTCTCCCTTCCCCCTGGCTCCTCCCCCAGCCTTTGTCCTTTGTCCGAATTCCCAGTCAAAGGTGTTACCTGGTCTCCAACTCCCCTCCTGGGTTCTCATGTTACATGCTCAGGTATCTCCCTTCCCCCATGCAGACAGTCCCAGCCAAGCTCCCCTGCAGCCTTCCCCCTCAGTATTCACATAACACAACAAAATATTCTCACTTCTTCACATCTCTCCCCCCCTTCGAGACCGAACTGAGCAGGGTCACTTCAGCCAGTGACCTGGGGAAGTTCGAACCTAGCAACGTTCCCATGGATGCCCCATCATCTCTCCCATTCCTTGGTGAGAATTACACCAGGCCCTTCCAGTCTTCTGTCCCCCTTTAAGTCGGGTCTGCTCGATGGCACTCGTAGTCTGCATCTGGGGAGGCTCATGCGGCCTGTGCCCTTTTTCCACCCCCATACCCCTGGGGTTCAGACTGGGGTGGGGTCTTCTCCCAGCGTTCCAGTCTGGAGGACTAGGATTCGGGCTCCCTTGGTGAGGAGTCCCCCTTCTGACCTTGCCCACCCCCTGGAAAGGCTCCTCTAGGCTGGGCAAGGGTCCCAAAGCTGGTTTCCCCTTGTCCCGGGCCTTCTTCACCCTCTGACAGGGGTCACAGGATCGGCAATACTGCCGGACCGTAACAAACACCCCCGGCCAGTAAAAGTTCTCTAGCAGCCTCTGCTGGGTACGCCAGATTCCCTGGTGCCCTGAGAGGGGGGTGTCGTGGGCCCAGTACAGCAGCTGGCGGCGATACTTCCGGGGTACCACCAGCTGCCTCCTGACTCCCCCTGACTCCATTTCCCCGGGGGGAGCCCATTCTCGGTACAGGAATCCCTTCTCCCATAGGAACCTTTTCCGGCATCCTCTCCCCATGGTCTGTACCGCACTGAGGTCGGCCAGGTCCCTTATCTTCCGCAAGGAAGGATCTTTCTGCGACTCGGCCTGGAACTCAGCGGCTGGGCCAGGGATGGGGACCTGCTCCCTCCTGCTGGCTGGGTCTGAGGCCGCAGCCTCTCTGAGTCGTGTCCCTGGGCGCTCCCTCCCCACCGGGTTAGGGTCCTGCGCCTCGGGCAAGGTACCCTCCCCAGGGTCAGGGTGCAGTGCCCCTCGCTGGCCCTGACTACGGGTCCCGACCAGGGCACCCTGGGGGGTGCTTGGCCAGTCCTCCAGGTCTCCCCCCATCAACACCTCAGTGGGCAGATGGTGGTGTACCCCCACGTCCTTGGGGCCCTCCTGGGCCACGGGCACCTTGAATGGGGTCCCGCCCACCCCCGTCAGGGTCAGGCAGGTGTTGGGCATCACCTGATCTGGAGCTACCACCTCGTGCCGGGCCAGTGTTACCTCAGCGCCCGTGTCCCAGTATCCATAGACATTCCTCCCATCCACCTCCAGGGGAACACGGTACTCGTTCCGTAGGGACAGCCCCGCGCCCACCCTGTAAACGGAGAACTTGGTGTTCGGAGCATCCATCCCCCCAGAGAAACTGGCTTGGGGCCCTCCTCCCTCCTGAGCAGTTGGGAGGTTGTCAGCTCTCCTTGCCTGGGCCGTCTGCCCCTCATCTGGCTGGGTCTCTACCCAGTCAACCCTGTGCGGATTCGGTCTGCTCAGCCTGTCCCTGAGCTTGGGGCACTGGGCCCGTATGTGGCCTCCCCGGCCACAGTAATAGCAGCTCATGTCCCGTTGGTCCCCTCGAGCGGGTCGGTCGGTCCTGACGCCGGATGTTCCCCTTTGGTGGGGGTTCTCCCTATTTTCCCTATGGGAGGTCCCATGGTGACTCTCTCGCTGCATCGCGGCGGGCCTGTTCCTGTGGGACCCCTCCCTGGTATCCCCTGCCCGACTGTTCACAAACTCGTCGGCCAGCTGCCCTGCATGCTGCGGACTCTCTGGCTTTTTGTCCACCAACCACAGCCTCAGGTCGGAGTGGCACTGCTCATACAGGTGCTCCAGTACGAATATGTCGAGCAGGTCCTCTTTAGTTTGGGCCCCAGCTGTCCACTTGCGGGCGTCCTCCCGCATCCGGTTGGCCATTTGTAGGTAGGTGCCCTCAGGGGTTTTTCGCTGACTCCGGAACCTTTTCCGGTACATCTCAGGGGTCAGCCCAAACTCGCGGAGCAGGACCTGTTTGAACAGTTCATAGTTCCCTGTCTCCGTCCCTTTCAGTCGGCTGTACACCGCCACGGCTGGGGGGTCGAGTAAGGGGGTGAGAAACTGGAGCCTGTCTGCAGGATCAACCCTGTGCATCTCGCAGGCATTCTCAAAGGCCGTCAGGAAGCTATCCATGTCGTCCCCCTCCTTACGCTGGGCCAGGATGTGCTTGTCAAAGCTCCTTGCAGTCTTGGGTCCCCCCTCACTCACCGCAGCCGGGGCCCCACTGCTCCTCAGCCTGGCCAGTTCCAGCTCACGCTGATGCTGCTTTTCCCGTTCCTCTCGCTCCTCCCGTTCATGCTGTCTCTGTTGTTCTCGCTCCTCCCGTTCATGCTGCCTTTGTCTCTCTTCATGCTGTCTCTGTTGTTCTCGCTCCTCCCGTTCATGCTGTCTCTGTTTTTCACGATCCGCCAGCTCTCTCAGTTTTAGCTCTCTCCCCCAATCCAGCCGCCCCCCTTCCTCGGAGGCTGAGCGTCGCCGGGGGGATCCTCTGCTGGCCGGCGAGCTTCGCCGGGAGGATCCCCTGCTGGCCGGGGGGGTCACGGTGCCCTTGGTATTCACGGGGCTCCTCCCCACCCTTCCCCTAGGCCTAGGAAGGGGGGTTCTCGGGAAGCCCTCAGCGGCTGGCTGACCACTCCCAGCTGGGACAGACACTGGTGCCTGCGCTGCATCTGCCAGGCTGCTTCCCTCAGAGACAGGAATCAGATCATTCAAGCGATCTCCCTCCTCCAGCTGGGCAATGAGCTGTTCTTTAGTGAGCCTCCCAGTGCGCAGCCCCCTCTGCTTGCACCGCTCCACCAGGTCGCTCTTAAGCCGCTTGGCATACATCTTCCTGCTGGCCACTCACAGGCCTGGGTGCTCACCGCTCCCCACAGTTTCCAGGGAGACCCCTAGTGTGCCAGCCCTTCTCGAGGTCACCACCTCTCTGCCAGGGTCGAGCTGCAGACTCCTCCACCCCTGGGACCGCTCGCTGCAATTCCCCGGGGGTCCCTGTTACTGCAACAGTCCTTCTCACTGGTCACACGCTCCCAGGGGTTAATCACTCCTGAAACCGTCCCTCGCTGACTCTTCGCCTGGTCCCCGTCAATCCCCCTTCGTTTTACTGCTCCCCAGTCACTTACTGCAGGAAGTGCCATCCACGGGGTGCAGTAGATCCCACCTCTGCCACCAGTTGTCACGGAGTGTGGGGGAGTCCGGGCCCTGCACCCCCAGCTTTCTGCGATTCACCATAACTCTCAGCCAGCCAGTAAAACAGAAGGTTTATTGAGACGACAGGAACACAGTCCAAAACAGGTCTTGCCAGTACAGACGACAGGATTCCCTTTAGTTAGGTCCATCTGGGGGCCCCAGGGAGGCCACTCTCCCCGCTGGGAAGCCCCAGCCCCGTCAGAGTCCCCTCTTCATTCCTAGACAGCTTCCAAAACTGAAAAACCTCTTCCAGGCGTGTCCTTTCTCCCTTCCCCCCCGGCTCCTCCCCCAGCCTTTTCCTTTGTCCGAATTCCCAGTCAAAGGTGTTACCTGGTCTCCAACTCCCCTCCTGGGTTCTCATGTTACATGCTCAGGTATCTCCCTTCCCCCATGCAGACAGTCCCAGCCGAGCTCCCCTGCAGCCTTCCCCCTCAATATTCACATAACACAACAAAACATTCTCACTTCTTCACACCAAGAACGCGTGGGGAGGGTCTGGGCACCCAGCCACTCCACTACAGAGGATGGCCCAAGCAACAGCAGGCGTCATTCAAACCGCTTTGATTTGTAGTGTGGCTACAATAAGCAATGTGGCCTTGTCCTTCCCTCCTCCCCCACCCCACCCGGGATAACTTATCAGTTATCTCCCTTTTTTTTCAATTAATAAAGAAAGAATGAATGATTTCAAAACAATAGTGACTTTATTTCCTTTGCCAGCTGTGATAGAAGTGGGGAGGGTGGTTGGCTTACAGGGAGTTAAAATCAACAAAGAGGGTGGGTTTGAATGAAGGAGAAACACACACAACTGTCACACGATAGCCTGGCCAGTCATGAAACTGGTTTTCAAAGCCTCTCTGATGCGCAGTGCGCCTACCTGTGCTCTTCTTATCGCCCTGGTGTCTGGCTGCTCAAAATTGGCAGCCAGGCGATTTGCCTCAACCTCTCACCCCGCCATAAACGTTTCCCCCTTAGTCTCACAGATATTATGGAGCACACAGCAAGCAGCAATAACAATGGGAATATTGGTTGTGCTGAGGTCTAACCTACTCAGCAAACAGTGGCAGCGAGCTTTTAAACGTCCAAAGGCACATTCCACCACCATTCTGCACTTGCTCAGCCTGTAGTTGAACTGCTCCTTACTACTGTCCAGGCTGCCTGTGACACAAAGCGTATTTCCTTTCCTGGCCTCTGCAGTCTTCTCCTGTAACTCTTCTCCTCAGACATTGTCAAAAAAAGTTCGAGGGGTATTGCAGACAGAAAAGGGACCAGCATACCGCTAGCACAGCTGCTAAGCTTTTGCAAAAGCAGAGATATAATAATTTTCAAAGGCATCACATCCAAAGCAAACTTTTGTCTTTGCTCTTCTATGCACCAGGGAAAGAAAAGGACACAGCGGTGGATGTGGAAAAGGGCAGATTTTGCAAGATTATTAAACAACAAATTATTAAAGCGGCCATGCCGCTCGCTTTCTCCTTCATGGTTTTGATAATCGTTTGTTCAAGTGAGTATAGTTTGTTTTGGGAACTTGAACTATTTTATTGTTTTGCATTTTATGTGTCATATTTTTGCAGTGGCCAATACATTCCTTCCAACCTGTCAATGCCTAAATATGAAACGGAGAGCTGAGAGAGACGCAACATGAAGGACATATAAAATTATTCAAGTGACAAAATGAAAAGGAGATGGGATTCCTTCATGTGTAAATGGTTCTTTATTTCTGATGTAAATAGTTTAAGAATAAAAGGAATCTGGACACCATTTTTAAGGATTGGGGAGGTAGGTAACTGTAGTATAAATTGAAGGAGATCTTTGGAAATTAGGAACACTTGACAAAATGTTTCATGTTATGTTTGGCTGAAATTTTTATAAGGATTTTAAGGAAGCGAGGACCCGATCTACAGTTCAGTTTGGGACCCCAAATGCCTTACGATACTATGAAACTTCCAGCCCTGCTCAAATTAAAATGTTATTTTCTTTTGCAGGAAGGACCCATGCAGACTCATCAGTAACGCAACCAAGAGGCACCGTTCCCATCCAGGAAGGAAAACATGTACTGCTCCGCTGCACCTATGATTATTCTGGGTCTACTCCTATGCTCTTCTGGTACGAGCAGTATCCCCATGAGGCCCCTCGCCCGTTGCTGACACAATATGAAGCCTCGGACGGGGAGGAGGAGAGACGCAGGCGGGGGTTCTCTGCTAAGCTGGAGAAAGACTCCAAATCCTTCCACCTGGAGAAAAACTCCAGCGAAGTGAGCGACTCTGCTCTCTATTACTGCGCCATGAGAGACACAGCGAGCAAAGCCACCTGGGGAGCTGCACAAAAACCTCCCTGGCTGAGAAACACAAAGGACTGAAATAGCCGAGACTTCGGGTGTCAAGTACTCAGAGTGTAATCTCTGTTCCTTAGTACTTACAATACCTCTGTCTTATTCTGCACCCCACCCGCCTTGTTTTTATCCTAGCCCTGGGTAGTATTTGGGTTACAATTAGGAGTAAGGGATTAAATGTTACTATGACTATACCTAGTGCTTAGAATGTAGGGTTAAATTTATTTGTATTATTGGGGTTGATTAGGATTAACGCTTTGGGTTGGGGCACAGTCAGGAGCTAGGGGGGTGGAGATTAGATTTAGACCGATTAAGGGTTAGTATTTAAATTTAGGATTTAGAGTTAGGGATTAGTGTTACCATTAAATTAGAGTTTTGAAAATAGTTAGAGTTGTGGTTGGTGCAGATAAATCAGTGTTAGAGTTGGGATAGAAATTAGTGTTTTGGTTAGGAGTGGGGTTGTGTTTAAGATTAGGGTCAGGGTTAAATTTATAATTACGGTTAGAAGAAAGTTAGATGAAGGAGTTAGTTTTAGGGTTAGGTTGAAGGCTGGGGCTGAGGTTATGTTTAGGGCGAGGTTTATTATTAGGCTTTAGGTTATGGTTAGGGAGAAGTTAGGGTTTGGAGTTAGGATTAGAGCGCTGGTTATGGTCAGGGTGAGGAATAATGGAGACCATTAGGATTCTGAGTTAGGGTTTATGACTGAGATTTTGGGTTCAGATTAATATTAGGTTCAGGTTTTTATTACCTTTGCACTGTCCTAAACTGTACTGACCACCTCTCCCTGCTTCTGGGATCTCTGTGCCGGGTCCGTATCCCAATGTAATCTCAGCACTGCACGAACATTACTGCATTTATCCCACAAACACCACTGTGATGCTGGGAAGTGTTACTACCCCCATTTTATCATACACGGGGAAACGTAGGTACTGAGTGAGGTTTCTAGAAGGCGCGTCTGGCGAGCTCACAAAGGAACTTGGGTGCGGTGAAGCTGAACATGCTTTTAGGTGCCTACAAAAGTCTCGGGCATTCACAAAGCGCAAGTTGGGTGCCCAGGCTCCCTGTGCAACGAGCTGGGAGAGACGGACACCTCCGAATGGGACCCACAAAAGCCAGCAGGCGGCTGCTCCCCTAAACTAGCCAAGAGGGAGCTAGGAAGCTGAGTGGTGAGTGCTAAGCCCCGCCTCTCTCGGGGAGATCGGTGCCGTCTGGGCTGTAGGGAAATGCCTCTCTCTGAGATGGTCACTTGCAAACCCTCTCCTGCCATTAAACCAGGGGTCTCAAACTCAAATGACCACGAGGGCCACATGAGGACCAGTGCATTGACCCGAGGGCCGCATCACTGACACGCCCCTCGCTGCCTCTGGCCCCGCCCCCACCCCACCCCTTCCATTAGGCCCCGCCCCTGCCCCACCTCTTCCCACCCCTTCCCCGCCCCATTCAAACCCCTTCCCGAAGTCCCCACCCAACGCTGCCCCCAGGGGGTGCAGGAGGTGTGCAGGGTGCAACGGGGGCTCAGGACAGGGAGTTGGTGTGTGGGGTGCAAGAGGGTGAGGGGTGCGGCAGGGGGTCGGGGTGCAGGGTGCAGCAGGGGGCTCGGGGCAGGGGGTTGGGGTGCGGGATGTGGCAGGGGGCTCGGGGCAGGGGGTTGGGGTGCGGGAGGGGTGTGGGGTGCAGCAGGGGGCTCAGGAAAGGGGTTGGGGTGCGGGACGGGTGCGGGGTGCGGCAGGGGGCTCAGGCAAGGAGTTGGGGTGCAGGAGGGGTTCAGGGAGCGAGCTCCAGCCCGGCACCGCTTACCTAGAGCGGCTCCGGGGTGGCAGCAGCGCGCACCGGGGCCAGGGCAGGCTCCTTGCCTGCCCTGTCCCCCCGCGCTGCTCCCTTCCAGGAAGCAGCTGGAACCCTGTTCCTGCAGCCCCTGGGGGAGGGGGAGGGGCTCCGGGTTGCAGCCATGTGCTGCTCTTGCCACTCCTCCAGGTACCTCCCACAAAGCTCCCATTGGCCGCGGTTCCCTGTTCCCGGCCAATGGGAGCTGCGGGGGGCAGTGCCTGGAAGGAGGAGTCCTCTGCCTTCTTCCCCCTCCCCCCCGCCCGAAGGGGCTGTGCTGCCGGCTGCTCTCTGAAAGCAGCGTGGGGCTCGCAGCACCACAGAGGGGAATCCCGCGGGTAGGCAGAGGGGAGGGGAGGGGTGCGGGAGGGGAGCTCTGCGGGCCGCACGCAAGAGCCCCGCGGGCCGCATGCGGGCCGCGTGTTTGAGACCCCTGCATTAAACTGCGCGGGAGGAAGGAGGCGGTTCCCGTGTAAGGTTTAACTCAATAGTTAAGGTACTCACTGGGCTATGGGACATTCTGGTGGGGGAGGGGGGAACCTCAGTGTCTTCTACTGAAGCTGTTCCGCTGTGGATAAATAATTTTAAAAAGTCTATTGGAGCAGAGGGACTGGGTCCCCTACCCGACCTCTCCAGTAAGTGCCATTACCAGGCTACAGACTTATTCCCTCCCCCACCCCGGCTATGAATCTTTCAGTGTTTATTCACAGGGGAACAGCTCTTTCAGGCCAGTTGAGGGAGCCCCCCCCCGAATATCTCGCAGCCCAGCAATTGGGATACTCACCGACAAGGTTACCGAGATTACTGCTCAAATCAAGGGGGGACTTGAACAGGGGTCTCCTACATCCCAGGTGAGTACGCTAAAGACTGGGATAAACGTAAAGAGGGAGGGGCTCCTCCTCTCTCCCAGCTTGTGTGTAAACTGCCTATAGGGGCCGATCCGATAGGCGAGGTCTGGACACACTTACTGGGCAGGACCCAGCGGGTGAGTTAGGTGCAGGATCACCCCATATTCCTCCAGCTTGTGAATCACTCTGGGGTTTAGGCCTCCACGTCCTGTCTTGGCAGTGTGCATCCTCAGACGCAAAAACACAAAACAACCCCCCCCCCCCCCAAATTTTACTGAAAAAATTTAGGCACTGTGAGATTTTAGGCCACTACAGGGCTTGGGGGAAGCTGAACCTGGGTTTTGTGAATCCCAGAAAGGCCTGATTCTGGGGTTTAGGCACCTACTTGCCACTTTAGGTGCCTACGTCCCTTTGTGAATCTAGCCCTTAAGCGTGTTAAGATGTAGATAGGCGCCTCGAGGGATTCAATGAGAATTAGGCATCTAGGAAATTTTAAATCCTCTATATTACCTCATTGGGCACCTTAATACCTATAATAATCAGACCCTAAATGAGTTGCGTAAAGTCACCCAGGAAATTTGTAGCAGAGCATGGACTCAAAGTCAGATTAATTTGTATCTTTTGGGGGTAACTTTCAAAAACCGGTAACTCTCCCCTAATTCAGACAGGAAAGAATGGCCTCATTTTCAAAACTCCTCTGAAGAGAGACCCCCAGATGAAATATCCTAGATGAGCGCTTGGTTTTCTTGCTTGTTTCATTGTTGTTTCCCATCGACTAGAGGGCGCTCTACACCTTCACATCATCCATGTTTTACATTACGTTTTGTACGTGTAGTAAAGTAACTTGGAACCAGAAGCTGAATGAGTTTACCTCGTTGTGTGGCGTCACAAGCTGAGAGGGAGGAGAGAAAGGTCACGGAGGAAGCAGGTTTCATCTTTAGGACATGAATGATCATTTTCAAAAACACAGGGGATGAGGAGGAGATATTTTATAACTAGCTGCAGATCTAGTAACAACACGAGGATAACGTGAAGCTGCAAAATGCTCTTGTACGTGGCTGTACAGCTCTGGCTTCTGCTTCCTCAGTCAGGTGAGACTAAAAACTTTCATTTGAAGTAAAGGCCTTTACAAAGAAAAAAAATAAAGGTCTCTGAACAAAGAAATCGTAGGAGGAATTTTGTTTTCCTTTGCAAAGAGACAGTCAGGTTAGCATCAAAGTCATCAGTGTGCTGGGAATAGAGAGAGCTGTGTTTAAGGTGTGACTCAGAGCTGCACATACACAGGCTGAAATTTTCACAGGCTCACAAGGGAGTGAGGGATCCAAGTCCCACGGAGTTTAAAAGTTCCAGCCACACAGAGATCGATGTTTAAAGCTTTTCTTTCCCCCCACAGGTCTTGCACAAAGTGACTCCGTGGACCAGTCTCCTCCAGAAGTGAGAATCTCAGAGGGACAAAGTGTAACTTTACACTGTAATTTCACCACCCGTGACCCAAACCCGTATCTGTTTTGGTAACGGCAGTATCCGAACCAGCCTCCCCAGCATATACTGACTAAAGCGAAGTTTGATGCTCCGGATCAGACGCTTGTCCAGGGAAAATTCTCAGCATCTTTGTACATGGATAATAAAACGGTTCCCTTCAAGATTGAGGCTGTTTCTCACCAGGAGAGCGCTGTGTATTACTGTGCTCTGAGACCCACAGTGGGGGAGAAGTGCATCTCCGCTCCTACAAAAAGTCAGCGGGGGATTGTTTACGGAAATATGACAGAATCGTTTAAACACGGGGCTGGAAGGGACCTCGAGAGGCATCTAGTCCAGCCCCATGTGATGAGGCAGGACCAAACGTACATGGATTATCCTTGACAGGTGTTTGTGTAATCTGTTCTTTAAAATAAACTGTTTTTCCCCCTGATATTCTGTTAATCGTCTCTAAGAAACTTTAGTTCCTGCACTTTGCCCTACTGCATATCCCTCTGAATTTTTTATTATTAATGAAGATTCTTTGGATTAAAATACGTTTCTTATTGAGAAGACTGCAAGGCATAAATGGCAAGTGCTAGGGTACCAATTTAGTTTAACTTTCAATCATATTTTGTCACTACTATAATTTCATATATTCAGGAGCTCCCCCTCCGTGTGATGACATATATCAGGGAACAAGTTTATGAAAACAAGTCTGGCACTTCTAGAGCAGAGAACTCTGCCAATACACGTGTGACCGATAGGCTGCAAGACGCGTGGCCGTGTATTCACACACCCCGCCCCCATGAAATCCAATACACCTGAGCCCACTTTAGTCCAAACCAACCCCCGATCAATCCAACCTGGCTGAACCCTGTATCCCGCTGACCCGATCCCAACACAATCCAATCAACCCAACCCAAAGCAGCGCAACCTAACTCATAAGAACATAAGAAAGGCCGTACCGGGTCAGACCAAAGGTCCATCTAGCCCAGTATCTGTCTACCGACAGTGGCCAATACCAGGTGCCCCAGAGTGAGTGAACCTAACCGGCAATGATCTAACTCAATGAAATTCAACCCCAAACCCAGCTCGGGTGATTACAGCCCAAACCAACAGAATACAGAACAACGAAACCCGCGTCAACTCAACCCATTCCAACACACACACACACACACACACCGAACCCAGTCGAATCCAGCACAATCCAATTCAGAGAAACAAAATCTCAAAACAAACGAAAATAGATTTGCATTTTCTCAGCAAGACTGAAGTCCTTTCCATTTTAATGAACGGCAAAAGATTGTACTATTATGTCCCACTACCACCCATCTGTCCCCCTCTCTGCCCAGTCACAATTGAACACAGATCCCCACTGTTTGTAACAACCCTAGAAGTTTACATCTGGAGAGTTGGTGGCAGGTTCTCAGTAAACTAGAGGACTCTCAGAACGGGAATTCCCACGAAAGCTCAAATACTCCGATATTCAGGTTTCAGAGGGGTAGCCGTGTTACTCTAAGAACAACGAGGAGTCCTGTGGCACCTTGAAGACTAACCAATTATTTGGGCACAAGTTTATTTGTTAGTCTTTAAGGTGCCACGGGACTCCTCCTTGTTTTTTCGGATATTCAGGGAAGCCTTTGTGCATTAACCCAGACTTTCCCTGAACGAGCTCCGTGTGCGCACTCGGAAGTCATTTATCCTCGGCGGGGGAGGGGGTCTTTGGCGAGTGATTCCATTTGATATTTAAATGTGATGTTTGTGGAAGCGGGGATTTTCCGCGGCACGAAAGCGAGAAGCGCAATTTCTACTGGGAACAAAAATCCGTGGGACTCTCTCCTCACCGTGCACCAGTAAACACGAATTATTGAGAAATTGGCCGTAGGGAAGTGGGGTCCTAGATTTCTCCGACATTTAATTTACTCGATGTACAACCAGTCACTGTGCTTCCTACTTAATGTAGCCGCCTGCAAAGAGAGCCGCACTTACCAGCAAATCAAGACACGTTAAAGGAGGTTTGAGGAAGGCGAGGACGCCGTTCACAAGCGAAACCAACCACGCTTCGTTTCCTGTGGGCTACGAAGGGCTCCGAGTTCCACATACGCCCCTTCTTAGGCCAGTGGCAGAAGAAATTGGGCGAGTTTTTCACATCCAGGCAGGACGCTGTTTCTTCAGGGCTGAAGGGTTCAGGGCGGAATTGAAACCGGAGCCACTTTGCTTAACACGATGAGCAAACGTGTGATGTTCGGCCTTTTTGTTTTCACTCTTTACCCAGGTAGTTGGTCGTAGAGTTTGTCCCAGTGCTCCCGAATCTCTCTCTCTTTACAGTCTCTCTTTCTGTCCCCCACACTCCTCTCTCTCAATCTACCTGCCTAAGGTTATGGTAGTGAGCGTTCAGACTGCATTCAACTAGTATTATTTTATTTCTTGTTGCAGGTGCGGTGCTGGGTGACTCGGTCCAGCCCAGGGAACCGCAGATGTCTGGAGCTGAAGGCGGCTTCGTGACCCTCAGCTGTTCTTATGAAACCACCTACACTGCTGGTGTCTATCTCTCCTGGTACCGTCACTATCCGAACCGAGCCCCGCAGTACATCCTGCGGAGAGGAACGAAGGAAGTCAGCTATGCCAGTGATACCGCAGACTTCGCCCAGGAGAGGTTTTCTTCCCAGGCTACTGACAGCTCCACAGCTCTGAACATCACAGCGCTGGGGCCGGCAGACACCGCGGTGTATCTCTGCGCCCTGCAGCGGGCACAGTGACAGAGCCTCACAGCAGAGCTGCACAAAAACCCTCCCTTCCCTTCACCTTCAGGGGCTCGGCATGGAAGAGGGACCAGACAGAGCGTCCCCATGACCCAGCATTCGCCCCCAGGGAGGGATGCAGCTCTGGGCCACAGCGCAGACAGACAGGTGCTGTCCTCCCTGTCAACATCTCGCTGATACATTACAGAATGTGTACACACACACACACACACACACACACACACACCAGTACCCATCAAAACAAATGGCTACCTGCATCCATAAATACCTGTGATTGAATGGAGGCCTTCCTTCCTCGGGCTCTTAAATCCCAGCCCAAATGTTTAAACGCAGCCGGGTCTGTCTCTACCAGTGTCTGGGCAGCACCCAGCACAATGGGGCCCTGATGTCAGCTGAGGCTAGACGTACCCACAGTGCTCTTCCTCCTCCTCCTTCTCATGCCCCGCACTCATCGCAGAACTTGGGTGATTTACACAATGAATGAGAGAAAACACCCGAGATCCAAAAAGTTAAAGCGATGTGTCCATTACAACATGATGCTGAGAATTCATATGTCAACTGCAAAGTAAATAGCCACAAATCAAACTCCAAATAAGCTCTCAAGCAGCATTTTTCTTAACTGAATTTTACAGCTAGGCAAAGGGTTATCAAGGGAAGTACTTGTACCTGGGTTTGTGTGGCATATGGTGAAATCCATATTTTTTACTTCTACTGCTAAAATCGAATCCTTCCAAGCCTACGTATAAGGTTTATAGAGGACTCATTTCATTGATTTATTTGGCAAACGTTTATGGCTGGCTGCCAGCCTGATGCCAACTCTTCTGCTTTTCCAACCCGGCTTGGGACTGGCTATGGCAGAGTTTCAACCACTAATACTGACAGTAATTTACACTAAGCAGGTTTTAAATGGGGAACTCTAATGAGAATTTTTTTTTCTTAAGAAGCAATTAAAGACTTTCCCCAAATGGCTTGTAGGAATAATCCAATCTTTGAAATAATTTCTTCTGGAGATAAGTAACACAGAGATACACAGATGTTTAATGTCAGAAGGAAGCATTATGCTCACGTAGTTTGACCTCCTGCTTAACAAGGGCTAGAGAATGTCTCCCAATGACTCCTGCACCAGACCCATAACTTATGATGGACCTAGAGAAGCGTGAGAAATTCCATGTGAAAATGAGCTTTTTCCCCCTTCAGAGAAATGGTTCTGAATGTATTCATGGAGGACAGGTCCATCAATGGCTAGTAGCCAACATGGTCAGGGATGCAACCCCATGCTCTGGGCCTCCCCAAGCCTCTAACTGCCAGATGCTGGGACTGGCCAGCAGGGGACGGATCACTCGATAATTGTCCTGTTCTGTTCATTCCCCCTGAAGCACCTGGCACTGGCCACTGTCGGAAGGGAGGACACTGGGCTAGATGGACCTTTGGCCACAGTGGGCCAGACCATTCTTCTGTTTTCTAGATGGTTTTTCAAAATTACTTGCATGATTTATTATGTCCACAAGGGGGCGCGCCTGACTTTCTGGTAATTACATTGTGTTTTTTTTATTTAAGTTGTAATTGAACCCAACACTCCCCTGGAGCATTTCTTTCTCATGTCATAAAGAGGAGAAGGAGGGGGGGGGGGTCACCGAGAGTGCATTTTTACAGCATGGACGTTCTTTTAATAAACGAAACAGGAGGAAGAATTATTTTTATAATTGAATAAAGGGACTAGAAAAAAAGGAGGATAATTTCCAGTTGCAAAATCGTCTTCTGCCTCCTGAAAATGCTAATTTTTATTTGATTTATTGTGTTTAAGAGCTACAAGAGTCCTGTTATAGCAGGCTAGGATTTTCAAAGAAGCCTAACGGGTTTAGGCTCCCACATTTCTAACGATCTTTTGAAAATCCCACCTAATAGTTTTAAAAGAAAATTAGATTCGCTGAACCAGAGACTCGTATGGTTTAAGGAAAGAACTTTGCTTACCTTTCGAGATACTTTGCTTTAGAATGGAAACCAGTTTCTACCTAAGATCATTAGATACTTTTGTGTAAAAATATGAATGAATAAATATAGTTTCATTACTGTTTTTTGTCTTTCAACAGGTCTTGTTCAAAGTAATTATGTGTTTCAGTGTCCTGCAGTAATGAAAATCTCAGAGGGGCAACCCGCCACTTTGCAGTGTAATTTCACCGCCGCTTTCACCAGCCCAAATCCCTTCTGGTTCCATCAGTATCCGAACTGACCACCCCAGCATTTATTGGCAACGTATCAATCTCCTGCTGAGAAAAACACGGTCACCGCTGGAACATTCTGAGCGGTTATTTCGACCATAATAAGGCGGTTCCCTGAGGCAGTGTCCCTGCAAGGAACAGCCGTGTATCACGGTGCTGTGAGGTACGCAGTAGGGCAGAATTGCATCTCAGCTCAGGCGATAAAAGAAGTGATCGAGGTGCTCACACACATCGAGGATCTCAGAGACTATTTTTCTACCCGACCCTTTTTATGACCCGTCTGTGCCGAGTTCAGTTCCTTCTGCTCTTCCCATGTCTGGGAGGATCTTTCCCTTTCTACCCCTGTGTAGTGTTATACCCACCATGTTGTGCAAACCAAGCCCGATACGTTATTATCTCAGTTATATTTATGTGAATTAATATATGTATGAATTTACAAACTCTATATGAAAATATGTGTCGTCAATAAAACAAATCACCCCACAAATCTTGGAATATTGTAACAGGATTTCCTGTAGCCGGAAACATGCTGTAGAAGACACCAGGCGAGGTTCTGAGCTGTGTCCCATCACCGCAACTCTGGTCTAACTCTGTCGGGCAGATTCTTAGCTACTGTGAAGCGTTTCAGCTCCTCTGAAATCAACATCCATGCACCATCCCTCCAGTTCTCTCATTCTGTCCTTCAGTCTTTCTGTTCCCCCAGCTTCTTATGCAAGCACATGCCTCCTCAGAGAGCCTAAGAAGTGCATTTCATGTCTAAAAATTTCATCTATTGCATAGAGATAGTCACAGCTACGAACAACCAAACCTCTTTGAAAGCTGGGGTGGGTAGAAGAGCCAGGAAACAGAGACGGTTTCACATAGAAATCAGAAGCAAACACCACTCCCCGCCCCTCATTTCCTCTGCGTTTGGGCATTGGGTTCAGATCCGCCCCTCTGGACTTTTCAGGGAGGCAACAAACCCCTTGCTTCGCTGTTGTGTTTTCACCGCCTCTTTGTGACTCAGAACAGAGTCCGCTAAACAATGGCCATGTGTTTTGTTCTAAACCTTTTTATATTCACTCTGTGTCCAGGTAATTGAGCTGTTAGATTTGTTCATGCAGCCTGGCTCACTGCTAATTAAACACCCTCTCTCTGTCCTCCCAAAACCAGAACCAATCCACCAGCTTTCTCCATTTCTTTGTAGCACTCCCTCCCTTTTCAGTCTACCTGTCTACATACATAGTTTTATTCTCTCTCTTCCACAATCTCTTTCCCTCTCTCGGTTGGGCACTCCGCTTGTCTGTAACTGGTACATTGTATTCATTTATTTATTGTCGCAGGTGCTGCGCTGGGTGATTCGGTCCAGTCCAAGGAATCCCAAGTGTCTGGAGTAGAAGGAGGCTCAGTAACATTCAGCTGTTCCTACAATACCACCGATTCTACGGGCGTCTATCTCTACTGGTACCGACAGTCTCCTAACCGAGCCCCGCTGTACATTCTGCGGAGAGGGACGAAGCTGTACGCGGCTTATAGCGAAAATGCGGATTTTGCCCAGAAGAGGTTTTCTTCCCAGGCTGATGAGAGCTCCACAGTTCTGACAATCACAGCCCTGGAGCTGTCAGACACAGCGGTGTATCTCTGCGCCCTGCAGCGGGCACAGTGACAGAGCCACGGAGCAGAGCTGTGCAAAAACCCTCCCTTCCTTCCCATTCACCGGCCCTGCACTGGAGAGAGACCAGAGACAGGCGTCCCCGAATCCCAGCAGTCTCCCCCCAGTCACAGGTACAGATACAGCTCTGCTCTAGGTGACAGGAAATTACAGACATGGTCTGTCCCAGCCCCCCATCTTGCTCACTCGCAGGAAGGCTTCAGGCTGAGGAATATGGTTAGATTCTGTTTCACCCACAGACTTGGGCAAATGACTAGGGGGAGATTTTTAAGGTATTTAACTGCTTAACCATGCAGAGAGGCACCTAGGGCCGGATTTTAAAAAGGTATTTAAGTGCCTCCTGCGATTTTCAGAGGTACCTAGGCGCCTAACACCCATTGAAATCAATGAGAGTGAGACACCTGGGTGCTTTTGAAAGTCCCACTAGGTGTCTAACTATCTTTAAGATCTGCCCCCTAGTGCAGTGTCTCTCAACCTTTCCAGACTACTGTACCCCTTTCAGGAGCCTGATTCCTCTTGTGTACCGCCAAGTTTCACTTCACTTAAAAACTATTTGCTTAAAACAAACAAACAAACAAACAAAACAAAAAACAACAAAAAACCCCACAACAACAACAAAAACAGACCTAAAAATACAAAAGTGCCACAGCTCACAGTGACTGAAAAAGTGCTTCACTTTCTCATTTTGTCTGTATGAAATTTTAGTTTGTACTGACTTCGCTAGTTCCTTTGATGTAACCTGTTGTAAAACTAGGCACATGTCTAGATGAGTTGATGTAGCCCCTGGAAGATCTCTGTGCACCTCTGGTTGAGAACCACTGCCCTAGTGGGACTTTTAAAAGCACCTAGGGCAAATTTGTAAAAGGTTTTTAAGCTCGTTAAGAAGCAGACACTTGCTATCTACATCTTTAGGTATCCAAATACCACTACAAATCTGCTCTTAGTTTGGCGGGATTTTGAAGAGTACCTAACCATCTTAGGTGCCTAACTCCCCTCGGCTTTCCGTTGGAGTGTCTCAGTGCTATAGTGAGCTATAACAATAGGTTATTTATCAGCACCTACCACAAACACTGGGAAATCCCTTCTGCCCCAATAATCAGGAAATCACCTAAGCAGATGGTTAAGTCGCTGGGCGTGAATAATGGTGCTTTCCTGCATGAAGGTCACTGATAATTAACTGCGCAACGTGTACTTGTGTAAGGATTATTACAATTACCTGCCAGCGAACACAGCAACAATAATTCATCCAGAGGGGTGAGAAGTCTTTAGGGCAGTGATCCCCTTTTTAATTCTGTGTTTGTACAGTGCCTAGCACAATGGAGTTCTGCTCTAAAACTAGGGTCTGCTGGAATACACTTAATGTCCGGCGCCTCCCATAATGGGGTCCAGGTCCAGGACAGGGGCTGTGTTGTCAATAATCAATCATAACCCTGAGCTTACAGCAGGCGCGTTCTGTGTGGAGAGGAACAGTGAGATGATTGTTTGTAAAGAAGATAAACCAACACGTTGTCCAAAGCGCGTAATTCAGGACTGGCTGGTAGGAATCATCTGTTTAAAGCAGAAAAGGTCTCTCGGCTTGAGCTAAACACCAAATATCACTACAAATCTGCTCTTAGTTTGGCGGGATTTTGAAGAGTTCCTAACCAGCTTAGGTGCCTAACTCCCCTCGACTTTCCATTGGAGTACCTAAGTGCTATAGTGAGCTATAACAATATCTTATTTATCAACACCCATCACAAAGGGTCTCTCGGCTTGAGCTAAACACCGCACATCTACACACACCGATTTTAAGGGCAGAAGGGAGCACTGTGATCATGTCGTCTGGTCTCTTGTATAACACAGGCGAGAGAATGTCACCAACGACTCCTACCTGAAGCCCAGGCTTTGCGGTTGACCTAGTTCAACATGAGAAATTCCATTTAAAAATAAGACTTTGTGGTCTCAGAAAGGTCTCTGAAATGGCTTTCTTGCTGGCTTTTGGTATTTTCTTGCATGGTTTCTTACATCCACTAGTGGGCGCCCCTGACTCACACATGGTGACATTTCACATTACTTCAGATATTTCTTTCTATAACAATATCTGAGTCAGAAACTGAGAAGTTCCCTTGTGACTTCAGCATCATTAGACGGGCGAGAATGAGAGGAGGAGGTGACAGAAAGAGCAGATCTAAGTTTGAAAGCCGGAATTAACATTTAATAAAAACAAAGTGGAAGAACTCTATAATTAAACAAAGACTCCCAGAAAAAGAACGAAGATAACCTTATGCTGCAAAATGCTTTACTGCTTGGCTCTACAGCTCTATTTTCTGCTTGATTACTCAGGTGAGAAATGTTTAGTTTGACTGAGTTTATATATATTTAAGGTTTTATAAAACGTAAGACCTACAGAATTCCTGTTGTTACAGGATTTCAAAAGCCCTAAAGAGAGTGAAGCACCCAGCTTCCCTATGGGCACACAAAATATTTAAGAAAAACAGAATATTTGAACTAGCACAACAAAATTCATCCAAATTTTCTGTAGGAAATCCTTGCCCTCTTAAAACACAATACTTGATTTAACAATGGAAACCAGTTTCTAGATAAGATATTATTGAAATTACAGACATGGTAGAAAGGAAAAGGAAAACGAAAGTTCTTTAATGACTCTTTATTGCCTTTACAGGTTTTGTTCAAGGTGATTCTGTGTTTCAGTCTCCTCTGGAGGTGACAGTCTCAGAGGGACACGATGTATTATTACAGTGTAATTTCACCACCATTTCTAACACCCCGAATCTCTTCTGGTACCGCCAGTATCCGAACCAACCACCCCAGCACATACTGACAGCCTATAAATCTCCTGCTGAGAAGAACACGTTCACCTCTGGAAAATTCTCAACAGTTTTGCTCGATCATAATAAGACGGTTCCCTTGAAGATCGAGGCTGTGTCCCTGCAAGATAGAGCCGTGTATTATTGTGCTCTGAGTCCCACACTGGGGCAGAGCTGCGTCTCCGGCGTTACAAGAAGTGATCGAGGTGCTCACACACACCGAGAGTCTCAGAGACTGTTTTTCTACCCAAACCTTTTTATGAAACTTCTCTGCCAAGTTCAGTTCCTTCTGCTCTTCCCATGTCTGGGAGGATCTTTCCGTTTCTATCCCTGTGTAGTGTTATACCCACCATGCTGTGCAAACCGAGCCCGATGCGTTATTATCTCAGTTATATTTATGTGAGTTAATAAATACATGAATTTGCAAACTTGATATGAAAATATTTGTTGTCAATAAAATAAATCACCCCACAAATCGTAACAGGATTTCCTGCAGCCGGAAACATGCTGTAAAAGACACCGGGCGAGGTTCTGAGCTGTGTCCCATCACCGCAACTCTGGTCTAACTCTGTCAGGCCGGTTCTTACTGTGAAGCGTTTCAGCTTCATTAAAATCAGCATCCATCCAACTCTCTCTTTCTGTCCGTCAGTCTTTCTGTTCCCCCAGCTTCTTATGCAAGTAAGTCTCTCTGATTTCCCGATGAGGCAAAGAAGTCCATTTCATGTCTAAACATTTTATCCATTACATAGTCACAGCTACAAAGAAAACTTTTTGAAAACTGGAGTGGGTAGAAGAGCCAGGAAACAGACTGTTTCACAGAGAAATCGGAAGCAAACACCACTCCCCTCCCCTCATTTCCTCTGGGTTTGGGCATTGGTGTCGGATCCGCCCCCCTCGACGTTTCAGGGAGGAATCTGGGTCAGTTTAACACATTCAGCCAACGGTCCTGTTACTTCGCTGTTGTGTTTTCATCGCCCCTTTGTGAATCTCAAACCATGGGCACGAGTTTGATATTAAGCTTATTTATAGTTACTCTGTGCCCAGGTAATTGTGATTTTTGGTTTTGTTCATGCAGCCCTTCCCATTGCTAAATAGCCTCTCCCTAAAATAGGAACCATTGCTTTTAACTATCCGCCCCCCGCCCCCAGCCTGCATTTTGCTTTGCAGTACTCTCTCCTTCTCTCTGTGTGTCTGTCTTTTTATCTCGGTCTCTCAGCTTTCTTTCCTTCCACTCTCTCTCTCTCTCTCTCTCTCTCTCTCTCTCTCTCTCTCTGTTTGGTTGGACACTCTGACTGTATATAACTGGTATATTTCTTGTTGCAGGTGCTGTGCTGGGTGAATCGATCCAGTCCAACAAACCCGAAGTGTCTGCAGGAGTAGGGGACAATGTGACACTCAGCTGTTCTTACAGTACCAGCTATTCTGACGTCTCTCTCTACTGGTACCGACAGTTTCCTGACCAAGGCCCGCAGTACGTTCTCCGAATAGGTGCGAAGGCCTACAGCTCTGTCCTTGATTTTGCAGAGTTTGCCAAGAAGAGATTTACTCCCCAGGCTAATGACACCTCTACAGTTGTGACTATCACAGCCCTGGAGCTGGCAGACACAGCGGTGTATTACTGCGCCCTGCAGAGGGCACAGTGACAGAGCCTCATCCCAGAGCTGTGCAAAAACCCTCCCTTCCCTCACATTAAATTGTCCCCCTTGTCCACATGTTTGTTGACCCCTTCAGAGAACTCTAATAGATTAGTAAGACACGATTTCCCTTTACAGAAACCATGTTGACTTTTGCCCAACAATTTATGTTCTTTTATATGTCAGACAATTTTATACTTTACTATTGTTTCAACTAATTTGCCAGGTACTGAGGTTAAACTTACCGGTCTGTAATTGCCACCTCTAGAGCCTTTTTTAAATATTGGCGTTACATTAGCGATCTTCCAGTCTCCATCCCTTTATCATCTCCGCTAACCAAGCATGACTCCTTCTTACCTCACTGATATCGACGAGAGTAGTTACGTGCAGAGGTTTGCAATGTTTTATTACGATATGTGTTGTCTTTACAAAAAACTTCCTTGAGAAATGGGTTACCATAATTTCTGAGTCTGGAAACATCTGTTTAAAACACGGAGTCAGTTTCTAGATGCCCGAGAGAACTCCACTGGTGCAGAACCGCATCTCCAATGAAAGCCAGTGTAACTCTATCAAAGCCAATATCTATCTTTGACCAGGGTGTGGGCAGTCACACCCAGTGGTTAGAGCAGGAGCGAGCCTCCAGAAGACAGAGCCGAGAGGCAAAGCCGAAATCAGGAATGGGAGCTGAGGGGCAGGTTCGGGTTACCTGCAACTTGAGGCAAGGCGGAGTTCGGAGTTCAGAGCAGGAGCAGGGTCAAGGCAGGAGCAGGGTGGAACAAACAGGCACTGGAGCTACAGCAGCCCTGGCAAGTGAGCTGGTCAACTGCTGCTGACACTGTCTAGCTGTCTGCTGCCTTCCTTCCCTCCTTCCTGCCTTCCTGCCTTCCTTCCCTCCTTCCTTCCATCCTTCCCTCCTTCCTGCCTTCCTTCCCTCCTTCCTGCCTTCCTTCCCTCCTTCCTTCCCTCCTTCCTTCCTTCCTTCCCTCCTTCCTTCCTTCCTTCCCTCTTCCCTCCTTCCTTCCTTCCTTCCCTCCCTCCATCCTTCCCTCCTTCCTTCCCTCCTTCCTTCCTGCCTTCCTTCCCTCCTTCCTTCCTTCCCTCCCTCCTTCCTGCCTTCCTGCCTTCCCTCCTGCCTTCCTTCCCTCCTTCCATCCTTCCTTCCCTTGTTCCTGCCTGCCTTCCTGCCTTCCTTCCCTCCTTCCTTCCTTCCCTCCTTCCTGCCTTCCTTCCTTCCTTCCCTCCTTCCTTCCTGCCTTCCCTCCTTCCTGCCCTCTTTCCTTCCTTCCCTCCTGCCTTCCTTCCTTCCCTCCTGCCTTCCTGCCTTCCTTCCCTCCTTCCTTCCTTCCTTCCTGCCTTCCCTTGTTCCTGCCTGCCTTCCTGCCTTCCTTCCTTCCTTCCTTCCTGCCTTCCTGCCTTCCTTCCTTCCCTCCTGCCTTCCTTCCTTCCTTCCCTTCTGCATTCCTTCCTTCCTTCCCTCCTGCCTTCCTTCCTTCCTTCCTTCCCTACTGCCTAACTTCCTTCCTTCCTTCCTTCCTTCCTTCCTTCCCTCCTTCCTGCCTTCCCTCCT
>QXTE01000465.1:149526-254568 GCA_003942145.1 Platysternon megacephalum
TTCCCTCCTTCCTGCCTTCCTGCCTTCCCTCCTGCCTTCCTGCCTTCCTTCCCTCCTTCCATCCTTCCTGCCTTCCCTCCTTCCTTCCTGCCTTCCCTACTTCCTTCCTTCCCTCCTGCCTTCCTTCCTTCCTTCCTTCCCTTGTTCCTGCCTGCCTTCCTGCCTTCCTTCCCTCCTTCCTTCCTTCCTGCCTTCCTTCCTTCCTCCCTCCCTTCCTTCCTGCCTTCCTTCCTCCCCTCCTTCCTTCCCTCCTTCCTCCCTTCCTCCCTTCCTTCCTTCCTTCCTTCCTTCCTCCCTTCCTGCCTTCCTTCCTTCCTTCCTTCCTTCCCTCCTTCCTGCCTTCCTGCCTTCCTTCCTTCCTTCCTTCCTTCCTTCCTGCCTTCCCTCCTTCCTTCCTTCCCTCCTTCCTTCCTTCCTGCCTTCCTTCCTTCCCTCCTTCCTTCCCTCCTTCCTGACTTCCTTCCTGCCTTCCCTCCTGCCTTCCTTCCCTCCCAAAGGCAGCAGAGGAAAGACGAAAATAATTTAAAATAATTCGTTCAGGAGTTCTGGCTGGGCATTTCAAAGGAGGTTAACGGTGTTGGGCGCCTCATCCCATTACATTTTTTATGATAGCCCCAGACATTGATTGCTGATAAACATGTTCATGCCCAATCCCAATGATACGAGTACGTCAATAAATCTCAGCAGTCCCTATAGGAGATGGGACCCCCCCCCCCTTTTTTTTTTTACAACTAGGGAAACTGAGGCATAGAGGATTACACATCGTCACACACAGAGTCTGTTGTGGGCGGAGCAGGTCTCTGAGTCCCAGAGCAGACCCTTGCCCACCCCCACCCCCTCCAGAAGCAGACTGATATGTCACTGCGTTTCCTGGATCTCCGATGAGTTCCTCAGACTCCTCCCTCTTCCTCTGCGCTGGTTTCTAATGAATCTTCCACAGTTGTTGCTGCCCTGACAGACGGGTCGTTTATATTCCTCTAAGGCAGCGGCAGTAGCTGGGCGTTTGAAACTGGGTCGCTAGAGAAGATACTATGGAGACGTGTTTTCTTCTCAGCATTGGGATATTCAGTCTCCTAGGTAACTGGGCTGGGATTTCAAAGAAGCCTAAGGAAACTAGATACTCAATTAACATCAACCACCTAACCCTGTACCGAACCCGAACCCTAAACTGTAACCGGTACCCTAGGCTGTAACCAAGAAGTGACTGCTACAACCTGACAGTTCACCTTCACCATAACCCTAAATCCTTATTCACACCCTCGCCTTAATCCTAACGCTAAACCCCAACCCTTCTCCTAGCATTAATTCCTATGGAGTTAGGTGCCTAAATCCATTAGACGCCTTTGAAATTCCCTGAAACTGCAGTGTAGGTGGAATCATTTCCACGGGTTAGCTCCAGGTGAAATGTTGTTCTTGGATGTGTTCGTCTTTTTTCAGGCTCTGCGCTGGGCGACTCTGTCCAGTCCAACGAACCCGAAGTGTCTGGGCCGGTTGGAGGTTCTGTGACACTCAGCTGTTCTTACACCACCAGCGATACCTATGTCTATCTCTACTGGTACCGTCAGTATCCGAACCAAGCCCCGCAATACATTCTCCAGAGAGGAGCGAAATCCTACAGCGGTACCAGCCACACAGCAGATTTCGCCCAGCAGAGGTTTTCGTCCCAGGCTACTGACGGCTCCACAGTTCTGAACATCACAGCCCTGGAGCTGGCGGACACCGCGGTGTATCTCTGCGCCCTGCGTCTGGCACAGTGACAGAGCCACATAGGGGAGCCGTACAAAAACCCTCCCTTCCCAGCTGCAGCTAATGTTGTGCACATTGAGGTTGGAAGCGGAGCCCCTCGGGAGTTTTGCTGCACTGTTAAAAACACATATTCTGGCTCGGAAGTGGTGCTGTCAGGTGACTCCTTCCTAATCTCTCCAAACCAGCTGCATTAAAACAGCGGCTTCCATATGAGGAGAGATTAATAAGACTGCGACTTTTCAGCTCGGAAAAGAGATGACTAAGGGGGAGGGATATGATTGAGGTCTATAAAATCATGACTGCTGTGGAGAAAGTAATTAAGGAAGTGTTATTTACTCCTCTCATAACACAAGAACCAGGGGTCACGCAGTGAAATTAATAGGCAGCAGGTTTAAGACAAATAAACAAACGGAAGTATATCTTCACACAATGCACAGTCAACCTGTGGAACTCCTTGCCAGAGGATATTGTGAAGGCCAAGACTATAGCAGGGTTAAAAAAGGAACTAGATGGACCTTTGGTCTGACCCATTATGGCTGCTCTTATGTTCTTACCCCCTATTATATGCGGCCAAGATTAAAGGCCCAAGATATAAAAAGGAAAGACCGGATTATTTGTCTGGTTCTGGATCAGAGGCAGTTATGACTCACAGGTCTCCCAGGGAGTACATCAACTCATCTAGACATTTGCCTAGTTTTACAACAGGGCAGGCTACATAAAAGTACTAGCAAAGTCAGTACAAACTATTTCATAGGGACAATGACTTATTACTACTGCTGTATATACTCTACACTGAAATGTAAATATGGTATTTAAATTCCAATTGATTTATTTTATCATTAACGGTAAAAATAAAAAGTAAGATTTTTTTCAGTAATAGGGTGGTTGTGAAACTTTTGTATTTTGATTTCTGATTTATTAAGCAACTAGGTGAATTGTAACTTGGGGTATGCAACACCAATCAGATTCCTGATAGGGGTACAGGTAATCTGGAAAGGTCGAGAGCCATAAGAATGGCCATACTGGGTCAGATCAAAGATTCATCTAGCCCAGTATCGTGTCTTCTGACAGTGGCCAGTGCCAGGTGCCCCAGAGGGAGTGAACAGATCAGGGAATCACCAAGTGATCCATCCCCTGTCGCCCATTCCCAGCTTCTGGCACACAGAGGCTAGGGACACCATCCCTGCCCATCCTGGCTAATAGCCATTGATGGACCTATCGGCCATGAACAATGCTGCACAATCCTTGGGCCATTCTTTCTATGGGTGAAAAGTTCCAATGGAAATCACTGGGAATCTGAGTAAAACTGATGATGGGGTTGGAATAATAATAATAATTAATAATAGATATTTGCCAATAATCAGCTTCAACTTCTTATGTGCAGCTGATTCTTATGATTTCCACCTAGAGGTAGGTGCTGTGCAAAGAACAAGAAGGGATCATGCCTGATCCAAGGTAACAATGAAGAAGAAGGTTATCAGGATAATCAAAGGCAACATTCTAGGACTAACCGCTCCTTCACCCCCGCTTTGTAACAGGCTCCAGCATGGCAGATGCTGTAACGCAGACCCAGCCGGCAGCGGCAGGTTGGAGGGTGGGTCTGTGACCTTGGATTGCGTTTAGGAAACTGACGCTCGCTATTATCCTGTGTATTGGTACAAACAACGTCGGGCGGAACAGAAGAATGAGGCGGGGAAAGATGCTCTGCGGACTTCCAGAAATCCGAAAGCTCCATCAGTTTGAGGATCACGGGTTTGGAGCCGAGGGACTCAGCAGTGTACTTCTGTGCTTTCCACAGACTCACACGGTGATGTGATTAACAGGAAGCCCTGCACAAAAATCTTATAGTTTTCTCCTTCCTACATGCGAAGTTAGAAGGAGACCACAGACAGGAAAGGGGTGTGTGTGTATGTGTGTGTGTGTGTGTGTGTATGTGGGGGAGGGGGAACTGCTGCAGCTGGGTTCCTGGAGATGAAAACTTCTAACTGACTTCTGGGAATCAGCACCACAGTTGTGCTCAGAAATTCACCACAAAGGGGAGAGCTGGAAGGAGACGAAGCAGAATGTGAGGCAAGGACCGAAAGGATGTTTATGGGGAGAAGATTTCTGGTAGCAGAGGGGTCTTTAATCTAGCAGAGAAAGTCAGAAAGAGATCCAGTGGCTGGAAACTGAAGCAGGACAAACTCAGGCTGTCAAGGCTGATTCCCCACTATGGCACTTTGAGTGCAGAAGGTGGGGGCCCGCAAGGACTCCAAAAATTAATACTGGCCACTCCGGGCTGGTAATGCTGCCAGCACCCAGGTGAAAACTGCCTTTTGCCAATCCAGGAAAAAACCTCACTTGGGAAGATTTTTCTGAGGCCCCTCCACTTTTCCACCCCTCCCTCAGGGCAGCGGAGAAAGAAAAGGGAAGCTCAGCTGCTGTATCATCTGATTAACATATGCACAGCCTCTTTACCTCCTGAGACACAGAAATAAATATAAGGAGATATACCTATCTCATAGAGCTGGAAAGGACCCTGAAGGGTCATTGAGTCCAGCCCGCTGCCTTCACTAGCAGGACCAATTTTGCCCCAGATCCCTAAGTGGCCCCTTCAAGGATTGAACTCACAATCCTAAGTTTAGCAGGCTAATGCTCAAACCACTGAGCTATTCCTCCCCCCAAACTAATCATGTTCTTAAAAAAGGTAAATTTTATTGAAAAAATAAAGAAAACACATTTGAAAACTCTGGCTGTTAAGGATCAAAGACCAAAAATGACTTTCTTGGGGTCCAACTTAAAGGTTACAAGCAAACAAAAACAAAACAAAATCACCTGGGGTTAGCACAGAGGAATCCACAAGCCCAACATGAAGAATTAAATCTAATCGCATCTAACTAGACATTCCTGGTCTACTTACAAAGCTCTGGTTTCAAATGAGTAGTTTTTAGGTATGATGCTGATGATTTTTATACCTGGTCCAAACCTTACAGCATGTTGCTACCCTGTCTGCTTCTGCTCGAGAGAACAAAAGACCCCTACACCAAGCAGTTTTTCCCAGTTGAAAGGCTACAGCTTCCCTATTGGTTCCCTTGGTCAGGTGCCAGCTCATTTTAAGTTTACCTCTTAACCCTTTACAGGTAAGGAAATTCAGGTACAGCTGCTAAGGAGGATTCTATAGCTAAGGGAATGGCTGGGGAGTTACACAAGGGTGCTACCCCCCCACGCTCATATATCACACAGGCAAAAATTTTCAATTTATCTAATGAGGTGGTGAATTCTTCATCACTTGGATGGTTCAAACACAGATTCGATTTCTTTTTCTAAAAAATATACTACAGCTGAGGCATAAATTATGGGATTGGTTCAAGGAGCATCTGCTGAAATTCTCTGGCCTGTGTGATACAGGAGAGCAGATCACATGATCATAATGGTCCTTTCTGGCCTTACAAATCCATGAACCTGCTGAATAAATCCCTGGTTGTGAAGGCTGGAATTGTCACAGGCTCCTCACAGTGTTAGGCACCCAAATTCTATTGAAACTCAAGGGGGATTTAAATGACTAACTCCCCAGGGATCATTTGAAAATCACAGATGAAATTGTGCAGTTGATCAGCAAAAAGGCCTATGCACCATTTAAATCTTACTTCAGCCCTCAGTGCATGGATTTAATCTGTGCTGGCCCCTCTGAATAAGGGCAAACACCACTGTATCGTAAGAAGAGGTTAGGCATAACTGAAAAAAATAACTCCCAGAGTTATACTGATACTGGAATTTTCAAAGGATGATCAAATCCCATTGAAATTAAAAGGGATTTGGGCACCAAACTCTCTTAGTCTGCTTTGGAATCCCATCCTGCATGCCCAATCCCCATTAATTTTAGCGATTAATTACCCTGCCTACTCTTAGGCAGGCTTCACAGTTGCAGTGTGCAATTGCAAATCACAGGGAAATATAAACTGGGTTGAAAGTAGAAGGGTCCCCATAATCCCAAAACAAAAATGAAATAATAGAACTGTTTGAGGACCCAGCGTGTTTATTTGTACATAACATTTAATAAAAGTGTGACTTGTCCTTGTCTGGAAGGAAATAGCAAGTTCATAATGAAGTGCTGCCACCTAATGACCGTTTCATTCAGCGTTCACATCTACCAAAAAATGGTACGAAATTGTCCTGAAGTTTTCCAGCACTGTTCTACTAGACTGATGTCAAATATCAGCATAAATCCTCATGTCATCCTGGACATTTGACCTGTAAATTAGATTTATAATCCAATATATTCTGGACATAACCACACACCACTCACCCACACAAAATTCACTCATACAGTGAAATTTACACACATTAAATTTACTCCCACTCTCTTGGATGAGGCCGCTGGAGGAGTCCCTATGGCCAGGGCTGCAGAGCGGCAAGAAGGCAGTTCAGCTTGGTGCCTAGCAAGCAGAGGCAGATATGGAACCTCAACCTGGGTTATGTGTCATGTGATGAGCCTGAGGCGCAAACACTCAGGCAGAGACGAGACAGGGAGCCAGTGTATCTCAGTGCCTTGAATGTCTCAGGTACCAATAAATTAACACCACTCAACTCAGAGCCATGAGGCTTAAAATGCCCTTGGGTCTTTCTTCACTTCTGCTGTAAGTTTCTGCTCAGAATACTCTGGCCTCTTCCAACCCAGCTGCTTCGCTTCTGGGATGTTGAACCGGAAATGGCTGAAGCAGCATTTGATTCAGTGTATAGCTCTGTTTGAGTAAGAGGTACTGCACACATAAAAAGAGAGGGGGCTGCCTGCCCAATCAAGAAACACTTAACTGACAATGGATCTTGGGAGACTCCAATCCACATAAGAAGTCTTCCTGGAGACATTCAAGGTCGCATGTAAGCAATGGCTGCCACTTGTAAGGAATTGAGTCATGCATGGACATGTGACTTGTCCAGGTGACTTCAAAACTCCATCTTGGAACTGAAATTTGCATAGGAGAGAGGAGGGGGTCTCCACCCACAAGAGAAAGTCTATTTAATCCCATGGGAGACCCCTCCATTTTGTCTTCAGCTGGCTCAAGAGAGAGCCTCTCCACCCCCAAAGGATACCTGAAATAAACTGGAACAAAGGACAGTAACCACAGGGGTGTGAGTCATTGCTGGACCCAGACTAACAAGAGGCTAGTCTATAAAAGAATCTTACTGGAACATCTCTGAGGGTGAGATTTCATCTGTAATCACTTTCTTACTGTATTAGGTTTAGACTTGCATGTTTTGTTTTATTTTGCTTGGTAATTCACTTAATTCTGTCTGTTATTACTTGGAACCACTTAAATCCTACTGTTTGTATTTAATAAAATCACTTTTTACTTATTAATTAACCCAGAGTATGTATTAATATGGGGGGGGGGGGGAACAGCTGCGCATATCTCTCTATCACTGTTATAGAGGGTGAACAATTTATGAGTTTATCCTGTATAAGCTTTATACAGGGTAAAACGGATTTATTTGGGTTTAGACCCCATTGGGAGCTGGGCATCTGAGTGTTGGAGACAGGGACACTTCTTAAGCTGTTTTCAGTTAAGCCTGCAGTTTGTGGGATGTTGTTCAGACCTGGGTCTGTGTTTGTAGCAGGCTGGTGTGTCTGGTTCAAAGAAGACAAGGTTCTGAAGTCCCAAGCTGGCAGAGAAAACGGGCTCAGAGGTAGTCTCAGCACATCGGGCGGCAGCTCCCAAGGAGGTTGCTGTGATCCAACCCGTCACACCCTCATCCTCTACAAAGCAGCTTGGTGGAGGAGATGCAGGCGCAGAGGTCCCCAGCTGGTGTGAATGCGTCATAGCTCATCTGGAGTCAATGGGCCAGATCCCCAGCTGGTGTATATAAACACAGAGAAAGTCCCTGCTCCGAAAGATCTCACAAGCTCTATGGGCGAGAGAGAGAAAGGCAGAAAGTGGAAAGAGAGTCACAGGGACAGGGAGGGGGTTTCCCAAGGTCACACAGCTGGGGATGGAACCTAGGAGCCCTGAACCCCATTCCAGCCGGCTATCCACCAGACCGCGCTGCTTATCAAATACACTGACTTTACTGGCATTGCTGTGGGTTTACATTCACTGACGTAACCAGATGAAGGGCCGGGAGTCCCTAGTGTTGTTCTTTCCTGCGTAACACTCCTTAAAACCTATGGCCACAAAAATGAAAAACAACAGGTTAATCCTGGAGGGAATTTTTCTTTAGGAAATGGAATTGTACAGGGAAAAGTCCCTTCTCTGGACCACATGGCAACATCCAGAGTTTGCAGCAAAGGAAAAATCCACCGGCAGCGAAGGGAAAAATGTTCCCAGCTTTTGGGCCGAGCAGCTCACTTGGGGAAGAGATGATGGGTGAGATTTCTGCTGGTCCTGGGACTCTCTGCGGTTCGGGCTGTTGTCCTCCAGATGGCGCTGCAGCACAGGCAGCGTTGCTCTCTATGGACAGGGCGCGCCGGTTTATTCCAGCCCCCGGTTTCCCACGGTCTAGTTCTCCTGACAGCCCCCCCCCCCCCCCATACGTGGTGAGGCCTGTGGGGGGCTCAGCCAGGGGCGCTGGGACAATGTGCACAGTGGGGTGCGGAGAACCATTGAACCAAACTGTAAACCTGGATATGATGGAAACCACGTCAAGCCAGGGGGAGCGGCAGCCCCCCTCTCCCCAGCACCCTGAGTTCCAGCACCTATGGGATCAGCTGCCCGGCAGGTATTGAGGGGAGGGGAGGGGAGGTTCATACTTGGCCCCTGGAGTCACTCACACCTCCAGCTGTGACATCACTGCCTGATTTCTAATCTTCACCGTTCAGACAACGGCTCTCTTGGTTCAGGGCTGCAGGTGGCCGAGAAGAGCTGCCGCTTGGGTGACGAATCTGTCTGTCTGGAGAGAAAAGCGGCAGCGCCCTGCAGAAGAGCAGAGAGGCTGGGGAGATGGTCACGATCCTGGGCTCAGCCATTGTCCTGATTTTGCTTTTCAGTGAGTAAGATTCCAAATCCCATTTCCGAAAGATTCTCCATGTGCCTCCCCCTTCATTACTGGCGCTGAGAGATTAAATAGACTTTCTTCCTTCCCCCTCCTCTTCTGCAATAAGGGATGCTCTCAGGCAGGGATTTGGGTGCCCAAATACCACTGGAATCTGTGAGTCTAAATAAAGAGGAGGGTGATCTGTTATTCTCCATGTCCACAGAGGGCAGGACAAGAAGTAAGTGGCTTAGTTTGCAGGAAGGGAGAGTGAGATAAGATGTTAGGAAAAACTTTCTAACGATAAGGAGAGTTGAGCTCCAGACAGATTAAGTAGGGAGGTTGTGGAACCCCCATCGTTGCAGGGTTTGAAGATCGGATAGAGAAACACCCGTCAGGGATGGTCTCATGGCCTCAGAAAGGGGGGGGGGGGGGCAGGGCTCTACATGACCTCTAGGTCAGCCCGACATTTCCATGATTCATGAAATCCCTTCGGCTCCTTTAAAAATCCCAGAACCAAGAACTCCCCTCAGTGACAGCATCCTCCCACTAACCTCTCTTTCCCCCTCTCCTTGTGCCAGGCTCCAGCATGGAAGATGCTGTAACTCAGACCCAGCCTTCAGTGTCAGGGGTGGAGCGCGAGTCCGTTTCCCTGGACTGCACTTATGAAACTGCTGCTAGCAGCTATTATTTGTATTGGTACAAGCAGCCCCCTGGGGAAAGCCTTATTTTCCTTTTTTGGCAACATTCTGGAGGAACAAAGAGGAATGAGGCAGGGGAGAGATTCTCTGTCAATTTGGAGAAGTCCAAAAGCTCCGTCAGTTTGAGGATCACAGCTCTGGAGTTGGGGGACGCGGCCATATACTTCTGCGCTTTCAGTAGAGACACGGTGTTGAAATTCATAGGGAGCCCTGAAAAAAAACCTGACACCTCTCCGCTACTGTAAGGAACTGACTCCTGCAGGTGAAGTTAGGAAGAGACCAAAGGCATGAAAGGGATGGGGGTGGGGGTAGAGGGCTATGAAGTGGGGGTGAGACCTGTCACAGCTGGCTTCCTGGAGAGGAAAACCTCTTTCTGATTCCTGGGAAAAGGCGGCACCAGAATGTGGAGATGGAACGAGAGAAAGGAGAATAAGATTCCATGGCTGGAAGCCGAAGTGAGACAAATTAAAAGACTAGAAAGAAAGTGCACATTTTTAACAGTGAGGGTAATTAAACATTGAATCAATTTACCCAGGGAGATGGTGGATTCTCCATCATCTGAAATTTTTAAATCAAGACTGGGTGTCTCTTCTCTAGGTCAACCACAAGATATGGGCTGGAAGGGTGCAGGAATCCCAAGTATCATTCTCTGGCCTTTGTTAATGCAGGAAGTCAGATTAGATGATCATTAGCTCTTCGCACCTTAGGATCTATGAATCAAGGAATCTATTAATATCTCATAGAGGGGGGAAGGCTGGGATGGGTTCCTTGGCAGTCAGGGACCCCAATTCTGTTCAAAATCAGTGTATGATTGGCATCTAACTCCGCTAGGCTCCTTCGGGAATCCCATCTGAAATTCCATCCTGCGTTGACAGTTAATCCGCATTTAAAATTCAAGAGAGAGCTTGGACATCTAAATCCCTTAGGCTGTTTCAGAAATCACAATGTGGATGCTCAGTCTGCATTAATTTTAATGGGAATCAGGCATCTAATTCACTTAAGATGATTTCAAAATCTCAGCCTGTGATTTCAAGTCTCAAGGAACTATAAACTGCATTGAAAGTAGACGGTTCCTCATCACCTAAAACCGAGAGCGAAATAACAGAGCTGCCTCAGGCCCTGCTAGGTTGATCTGAAAAGAAAATGTAATAAAAATGGTGCATACCCTGTCCTGAAAACAAACAACAGGCTTGTGATCATGTGCTGCCATCTGGTGGCCACTGCGTTTCACTTTGACAGCTGCAGGAATTAATGAAAAATTGGGCAGGAGTTTTTCACCAGTTTTACTATCAAATATAAAGGCACATCCTCATTTCAGCCTGGGCACTGGAATGTTGTTTGGACACACAACTACTTATGTGTTTCAAAGACACACACAAAAATCTCTCTGTCACACACACAAACTCAAAATCTCTCTCTCTCTCTCACAGACATCAAATTCATACATATGTGAACTCACAATTGACGCACACACAAAGCCACTCACACCCAGAATCACAAATATAGCAAAGTTTCTCTTACATACATAAAACACCCACACAATCACTCACACAGACCCCTCAAATTTTCTCATTCACACACTCGCAAAATGACACTCACTCATACACACGCTAGCACACATACCAAACTCACTCTCATGCAGATCAAACACAAATACGCACTTTCAAAGTCTCAAACACAACTCCTATCTCTCTCTCTCTCACACACACACACACATGCACACATGCACACACACACACACACACTCATTTTTCTGCTGCAACCCTGGTCATTTTTGGCCTCCTTAGTATCAGAAATATTTGAAAATCTGCCCCATTTCCCCAGACTCAGAATAACCATTGCCAGACCCTTTCACCTCATAAAAACCTCAAGAAACGTGCCATTGTGAGGCTGAGGTTGGGGTTGCCAAGGACAGCTATAGGATCTAGGTAGCCAAACTTCACTGAAATTCAACAGGACACGGGTTCCTAACTCCCTTTGGCTCCTTTGAAAATCCCAGGTTAAATCCATTCATGTCTGTGTGGTGCTGAGATACTGCAGGGTTTGGATTGGGGGCGGGCGGGGGAGGGGAGAGAAAAGCACCTTTTAAAATATTTTCAAAGGAGCCCAAAGGAATTAGTTGCTCAACTCCCAGTGGAATTCGAGGGAAATTGGGCTACAAACTCCCTCCGAAATCTTTGACCATTCCAGCCTAAAACTGCCTGCATTGGGTATTTCTCTGGCTATATTACAACAGTGTCTACCCACCTCACAATCTTCACTTTATGGGTCCACACAACACCTGCGAGAGCTGGGAAAGTGCTGTTACCCCCATTTTACAGCGGGGTATCTGAGGCACAGAGAGGGAGATTTTTAAAGGGATCTAGGTACCTAGTAGGGTTTTTCAGAAGTGCCTTGGTGCCAAACAGGTTTTGAAATCAATGGGATTTAGGGGCCCTGGGTGTATCTGAAAATCCCACTGGGCAACCCTTTAAAAACATGGCCCTGAGTGATTTTCCCAAAGCCACCCAGAATGCCTGTGGTGGAGGAAGGACACGGACCCAGGCCTTGGCTAGCATTATAGCCACTGGTCCCTGTGAAAATGATGCCCATGGGAGCCAACTGAGGTCACTCAATCAGGGTGAAATGCACACCAAACGAGGCAGACAAACCCCCAAAGCTGGTGGATATTCCAATATTTAGATTTACCAAGCCAGCACAAAACAGCTTCTGTATCACCTCACTGGTTACTCAGAAGTCCAAACAACGGAGTTCCTCAAAGTGCCCGACTCAGGCCTCCATCCAGACACACATGTCAAACGTATGATGATAATTTCTGAAAATCTTATTTCATCATATAAAAGAAAAGGTTCTCCCAATCCCAAAGGATCAGCCACCCACACAGGTCATTTTATAACTTGGATTTTACCCAAAATACATGCTTATAACCAATCCTTATTAACTAAACTAAAATTTATTAAAAAAAGAAAAGAGATTTAGTGTTGGTTAAAAGATCAATTTACATACAGACTTGAGTTTAATTCCTGAGGTTCAGATACATAGAGTCATTGAGCTTTGTAAATGCAGACAGTTCTTTTCAGATCAATCCAGAGCTATTAAGTCAATATCCATTATGGGGCACTAGGAATTCTGGGATCTCATTCTTTGTGGCTTGCAGCTTTCCCCATGAGCATCCAAGCAGATATGAGATGAAAAAGGACCGTGTCCCAGGGTCTGTATACATTTCCAGAAGCTGCTTGGCCATTCAGTCCTGGGTAAAATACTCTTTTGATGTGACTCCTTGTTTTCCTAACATCACTGGCAATTAGCATAGGGTAATCTATCCATTAAACAGTTCATATACAGGTTACCACAACCTTCAGAGAGACATCTAGACAATAATACTATTTCAATCAAGTGTCATCATAAATGTTAATATTCCTTTTGGATCTTGAGTCAAAGATAGTAACAGACAAGAATTGTTTGTTTACATCACAAGACCTGAGTAAACACCTACCATTCTGCTACTCTAACAATTTGCACTTCAAAGTTCTATTCTAACTCGCATTGAATAATTCCAATTATCACTTGCATACTATTCTCACGTGCCTCTACAGGTCGACTCTGGGTCACTTAGCCTGCAGGATTTTGCTTAACTCTTTAACTGCTATGTGTCATACTTTCAATGGGATATTATATTCGTAACGTCACAGTCCCTCCCTCCTCATCGCAGCTGGTGCTGTTCAGATGTTCCCAAGGAATCGCCTCATGCTGGGTGCATTTGTCTACGCTGTGATTGTACAGCTCCGAGAAGGCAGCTGAGGTCAGCAAGCTGAGGCATCTACAGGATCCGAGGCTGGTGTGTGTGTCACATGATGTGTCTGAGAAGAAGAAAAAATCAGGCAGAGATGAGCCAGGCACCCACTGCATCTCAGTGCCTGGTTGCTACAGGTGTCAGAAATTCACCTCACCCCCCTGAGAATCATGAAGCTGAAAGTCCCCTTGGTCTTTGTTCATTTGTACTGTAAGTTTCTGCTCAGAACACGCCGGGCTCTTCCAAGCCAGCTGCTTTGCTTGTAGGACATTGAACTAGAAATGACTGAAGACGTATTTGATTCAGTTCACAGCTCTGTTTGATTCAGAGTTACAGAACCTATATATGGGAAACAGGGGGCTACTAATGGGACCCAACTCTGTCTCTGATCTATTTAAAGAGTCATATTGCCTTGGGGTTCTTTGTTAGCATTTCTTGCCTCTTTTCAAGACTGGGGAAGATTCTAGGTAGAGAGAGATACGGTGCATGGGACAATGGATGGACGGAAGGGTGCTTCAAAAGGAAGGATGCGGAGAGAGCACATAGGGAAGAATGGTCAGAAGGTAGACAGGCAAAGTAACACACTCTCACCTACATTTTAACTGGTATTTTGTTTCCCTCCAGTCTCCTGCTGCGAAGCCCAAGTGGATCAGAGCCCCCAGTCGCTGGTTACTGGAGAAGGGGAGGTTACCACCATGTCCTGCGCTTTCACCAGCAAGTACCAAACCTTCCACTGGTACCAGCAGCTACCTGGGCGAGGCCTGACCTACCTGCTGTCCGTCAGCCCTCAGGAGAACGCTACCGAGCAGCGGTTCGTGGGGCAGCCCCTGGAAGATGGGAAACGCAGCTCCCTGCACATCACCGACTCCCAGCTGGGGGACTCAGGCAGCTACCTCTGTGCGGTGGATGCACAGTGACACAGGCAGAGCTGGGCTCAGGGCAAAAACCCTCATCCTCTGACAGGCAGCTGAGCCGAGGAGCTGCAGGGACGGATCCCCAGCTGGTGTAAAGTGACTATTGCTCCACGGGAGTCACTGAATTAAACTCCCAGCTGGTGCAAATCAGCAATATCCTCATTTACGCCTCTGGGCCAGATCCTGATCTGGTGAGAATCAGACGCTCTCTACTGTAGCTAATGGGACAGATCCTCAGGGGATGTAAATCAGCTGTAACTCCATTGGAGTAAAGGGGTGAAGCGGTGCCTGGTTCTGTATCATTCCTACCATCTTCTACCTGGGATTCCCCTGAAACAAATAATTTCTTACCCTCCCCGCTTCTGTGCCAGGGCAGCAGATGGCGCTAGAGTGCTCACAACCTCCCCCGCAAACCATGGTTAATTCCCACAGCCTGAGACCTGGGCAGGACCCAGCCCAGCCCAGTTCACAGAGCTGCTGTTCCTCCCCGGGGCACACAATGAAACAGCAGCCTCTGTAGGCAGAGAATCCATCCCCCTGAGAAGGCGGTAACCTGTGGGGAGGGAGAATTCTCGTTTCCACTGGTCTCCTGCAAACTTTTCTCGGATTGACTCTGCTTCGGTATATTCCTCTGCAAGGGGGAGAAGAAACGGAGCTCATCATGGCCTCAGAGAGTGGAGCTGCCCTGTGGAGCCTTCTCCTCACCTTTGCTTTTCTCTGTGAGTGAAACAAATATTTTCTCCTTCTACAGGGCAAAAAGATGCAGATTCTTAGACGTCAGTGATGGGCAAGATCTCTTATCCTTCTATCTATCTATAAGCTACTGCACCTGTAAGGAGAGAAGAGTCTTCCAATGGAACATCTCTCAGCCTCGGATCTATTTGAACAGTAATATTGCGTTGGAGTTATTTGTTAGCATTTCTTGTCCTGCTTTATACAGATTAGGGGAGAGAACAGAAAGAAAGAAATAGATGTTGATGGAAAGATCTATTTCTATCTGTATCGATATATAGACACGTAGATATAGATACTGGGGATGGAACAATAAAATGAGGGATGGACGGAGGCTGCAGAGAGAAGGCTGGATAGATAGAGGCATAGATAAACAGGCAATGCAACACAATCTTATATTCCTCATGATAACTGCTGTTATATTGTTTCCCTCCAGTCTCCTGCTGCGAAGCCCAAGTGGTTCAGAGCCCCCAGTCGTTGGTTACAGGGGAAAGAAAGGTCTCCACCATGTCCTGCTCTTTCACCAGCGCTTTCCAAGCCTTCCAGTGGTACCAGCAGCTCCCTGGGCAAGCGCCGACCCATCTGCTGACCGCGAGCTCTAATCAGAATGTCACTGTGGGGCGGTTCATAGGCGAGCTCCTGGAAAGTGGGAAACGCAGCTCCCTGCACATCACCGACTCCCAGCTGGGGGACTCAGGCAGCTACCTCTGTGCCGTGAGAGCACAGTGACACAGGCAGAGCTGGGCTCAGGGCAAAAACCCTCATCCTCTGACAGGCATCTTAGTGGAGGAGATACAGGGGCAGATCTCCAGATGGTGTAAAGCAGGGGTCTCAAACACGCGGCCCGCCGAGCTCCCCTCTTGCGTGCGGCCCGCCGAGCTCCCCTCCCCTCCCGCACCCCTTCCCTCCCCTCCCCTCTGCCTACCCGCGGGATTCCCCTCTGTGGTGCTGCGAGCCCCACGCTGTTTCAGAGAGCAGCAGAAAGCAGCCGGCAGCACAGCCCGTTCGGGCGGGGGGGAGGGGGAAGAAGGCAGAGGACTCCTCCTTCCAGGCACCGCCCCCCGCAGCTCCCATTGGCCGGGAACAGGGAACCGCGGCCAATGGGAGCTTTGTGGGAGGTACCTGGAGGAGTGGTAAGAGCAGCACATGGCTGCAACCCGGAGCCCCTCCCCCTCCCCCAGGGGCTGCAGGAACAGGGTTCCAGCTGCTTCCTGGAAGGGAGCAGCGCCGGGGGACAGGGCAGGCAAGGAGCCTGCCCTGGCCCCGGTGCGCGCTGCTGCCACCCCGGAGCCGCTCTAGGTAAGCGGTGCCGGGCTGGAGCTCGCTCCCTGAACCCCTCCTGCACCCCAACTCCTTGCCTGAGCCCCCTGCCGCACCCCGCACCCGTCCCGCACCCCAACCCCTTTCCTGAGCCCCCTGCTGCACCCCACACCCCTCCCGCACCCGAACCCCCTGCCCCGAGCCCCCTGCCACATCCCGCACCCCAACCCCCTGCCCCGAGCCCCCTGCTGCACCCTGCACCCCGACCCCCTGCCGCACCCCTCACCCTCTTGCACCCCACACACCAACTCCCTGTCCTGAGCCCCCGTTGCACCCTGCACACCTCCTGCACCCCCTGGGGGCAGCGTTGGGTGGGGACTTCGGGAAGGGGTTTGAATGGGGCGGGGAAGGGGTGGGAAGAGGTGGGGCAGGGGCGGGGCCTAATGGAAGGGGTGGGGTGGGGGCGGGGCCAGAGGCAGCGAGGGGCGTGTCAGTGATGCGGCCCTCGGGTCAATGCACTGGTCCTCATGTGGCCCTCGTGGTCATTTGAGTTTGAGACCCCTGATCTAGACCATCTCTGACAGATGTTTGTCTAACCTGTTCTTAAAAACCTCCAATGATGGAGATTCCACAACCTACCTAGGTAGGCAGTTTGTTCCAATACTTAACCACCCTGACCCATAGCTTTTCCTAATGTCTAAACTAAATCTTTCTTGCTGGAATTTAAGCTCATTACTTCTTGTCCTGTCCTCACTGCTTATTACCTTCCTCTTTATCACACCCCTTTACATACTGGAAGACTGTTATCATGTCTCCCCTCCTTCTCTTCTCCAGATAAAACATACACGGTTTTTTTCTATCTTTCCTCATAGGTCATGTTTTCTAGAACTTTCATAATTTTTGTTGCTGCCCCCTGGACTTTGTTCACATTTTTCCTGAAGTGTGGTGCTCAGAACTGTTCACAATACTCCAGTGGAGGCCTTATCAGTGCTGAGTGGGGTGGAAGAATTACTTCTCTTGTCTAAAACACTCCAGCTAACACATCCCAGAATGATGTTCACTTTTTCTGCAACCATATTATGTTGCTGACTAATATTTAGTTTGTTAGCCACTATAACTCCCAGATCTTTTTCGGCAGTACTCCTTTCTAGGCAATCATTTCCCATTTTGTTTTTGTGCAATTGATTCGTAAGTGGAGTACTTTATATTTGTTCTTATTTAATTTCATCCTACTAACGCTGACCATTTCTCCAGTTTGTCAAAATCATTCTGAATTCTAATTCTGTCCTCCAAAGTGCTTGCAACCACTCCCAGTTTGGTATCCTTTGCGGACTTTACAAGTGTAATCTCTGTGCCATTATCCAAATCATCTATGAAGATATTGAATAGAACGAGACACGGGACAGATCCCTGCGGGACCCCATTCGATATGCCCTTGTAACTCAACTGTGAACCATTAATAACTATGGTATGAGTACAGTTTTCCAGCCAGTTGTGCACCTGCCTTATAATAAGTTTGTCTAGGAGATATGTCTCTGGTTTGTTTTTGAGAAAGTTATGTGAGACTGTATCAGAAGTCTTACTAAAGTTGAGACATATCACGTCTACTGCTTCTCCCCCATCCACAAGGCTTGTTATCCTGTCAAAGAAGGATACTACCTTGGTTTGACATGATTTTTTCTTGACAAATCCATGTTGACTGTTATTTATTACCTTATTTTCATCTAGGAGATTACAAATTGCTTGTTTGATTATTTGTCCCATTATCTTTGCAGATACTGAAGTTAAGATGACTGGTTTATAATTCCCCAGGTTGCCCTTATTCCACTTTTTATAGATGGGCACTATATTTGCCCATCTCCACTCCTCTGGTATCTCTCCCATTCTCCACAAGTTCTCAAAGATAATCGCTGATGGCTCAGAGATCTTTTCAGCCAGTTCCTTAAGTATTCTAGAATGCATTTCATCTGGCCTTGCCAACTTGAAGACATTTAACTTGTCTAAGTAATTCTTAATTTGTTGTTTTCCTGTTTTAGCCTCAGATCCTGCTCCATTTACACTGATGCTCACTATGTTAACTGCCTGATCACTTAACTTTTTTTGGGGTGAAAACTGAAAGGCATTTAACACTTCAGCTATTGCGGAATTCTCTGTTATTGTTGTCTATTTCTCCTTATTGAGTAATGGGCCTACCCAGTGTCCTTCATCTTCCTCTTGCTTCTTATGTATTTGTAAAATACTGTGGAAGTTGGAAAAAGTGCAGACATCTTAGTCTTCGAGGAAGAGCAAGAGTCAGGCTAACTTTTTTATTTAATAACACGAAATTTCAAGGAAGGGCCCGGGCAAATGGAAAGCAAGTGGAAAAAAACTGTAATAAATACTGTTTTTCAACCTCGGATCTATTTGAACAGTTAAATAAGAATGTAATAGAAACTGTGTTAAATAAGAATGTAATAGAAACTGTAGCAGAAACTGCTAAAAAAAAAAGTAAAATATCAAAAAACAAATATGTATAAACAAAATGTGGTTGTTGATCATTATTGTCTGTACCAAAAGATATAAATGCTTGCCCTAATTGTTTATCTAACGGAGACCTGCCTGTGTGTACTCTCCCATGCATATTGCAATTGCTCGAAATAAACCTGCCTCTGGCTTGTTGCTCCAAACTCAGAGTGAGGACTCATTTTTTCCCCACAATACTTTGTTACTCGTTATGACCCTACGAAGTTTATTCTCATTTTGTGCCTTGGCCTTTCTAATTTAGTCCCTACATGCTTGTGTTGTTGTTTTTTAATATTAATCCTTTGCCATTTAATCTAGTTTCTACCTTTTACCTGTCTCTTTTTTTGAGTTTCAGGTCATTGAAAACCTCCTGGTTAAGCAAGGATGGCCTGTTACCATATTTCCTAACTTTCCTATACATTGGGATAGTTTGCTCTTGTGCCCTTAATAATCTCTCTCTACAAAATTGCCAACTCTCCTGAATTCTTTTCCCCCATAGATTTGCTTCCCAAGGGATTTTACCTACCAATTATCTGAGTTTTCAAGGGTACAGATCCTCAGCTCTTGTAAATTGGCAGTGATCAATTGAAGTAAATGGGCGGTGAAGCTGTGTATGGATGGCTCTGCATCATTCCCATGACCTTCTACCTAGTATTCCCCTGAAGCAAAGAATTTCTTCCCACCCCCTCTCTGTACCAGGGCAGCAGATGGCGCTAGAGTGCTCACAATCCTCCCCTGCAAACTCTGGCTAATTCCCACAGCCTGAGATCTGGGGTGGACCCAGCCCAGCCCAGTTCACAGAGCTGCTGTTCTTCTCCAAAGCAGACAATGAAACAGCAGCCTCTGTAGGCAGAGAATCCTTCCCCTTGAGAAGGCGGTAACCTGAGGGGAGAGAGAATTCTCGTTTCAACTGGGCTACTGCAGACCTTCCTCGCATTGACTCTGCTTCCCTCAGTATATTCCTCTGCAAGGGAGAGAAGAAACAGAGCTCACCATGGCCTCAGAGAGTGGAGCTGCTCTGTGGAGCCTTCTCCTCACCTTTGTTTTTCTCTGTGAGTGAAACAAATATTTTCTCCTTCTACAGGGCAAAAAGATGCAGACTCTTAGAAGTCAGTGGGGGCAAGATATCTTAGCTTTTCTTCATTCCTCTGCCAGTAGGGATCTATCTATCTATCTATCTATCTATCTATCTATCTATCTATCTATCTATCTATCTATCTATCTATCTATCTATCTATCTATCTATCTAAGAGCTATTGCACCTGTAAGGAGAGAGGGGTCTGCCAATGGGACATATCTCAGCCTCTGATCTGTTTGAACAGTAATATTGCTTTGGAGTTCTTTGTTAGCATTTCTTGTCCTGCTTTTTTAAGATTCGGGGAGAGAACGGAGAAATAAATAGATGTTGATGGAAAGTTCTGTATCTTTAATCTGTACAAACAGGCAGATAAGGGGAGGGAAACAGAATGATGGATGGATGCTGTAGAAAGAAAGAGGGATATCGCCATAGATAAGGGGTTCTCAAACTGGGGTTTGGGACATCTCAGGGGGTAGAGAGGTTATTACATGGGGGGTCACGAGCTGTCAGCCTCCACCCCAAACTCCGCTTTGCCTCCAGCATTTATAATGGTGTTAAATATACAAAAAAAATGTTTTTAATTTATAAGGGGGGTCGCACTCAGAGGCTTGCTATGTGAAAGGGGTCACCACTACAAAAGTTTGAGAACCACTGTAATAGGTAAACAGGCAATATAACACTGTCATAACCTTCATGTTAACTGCTATTATTTTGTTTCCCTTCAGTCTCCTGCTGCGAAGCCCAAGTGGTTCAGAGCCCCGAGTTGCTGGTTACTGGGGAAGGGGAGGGCTCCACCATGTCCTGCTCTTTCACCAGCGCTTTCCAAACCTTCCAGTGGTACCAGCAGCTCCCTGGGCAAGGGCCGACCCATCTGCTGACCGCGAGCTCTAATGAGAATGTCACTGTGGGGCGGTTCATAGGCGAGCTCCTGGAAAGTGGGAAACGCAGCTCCCTGCACATCACCGCCTCCCAGCTGGGGGACTCAGGCAGCTACCTCTGTGCGGTGGATGCACAGTGACACAGGCAGAGCTGGGCTCAGGGCAAAAACCCTCATCCTCTGACAGGCAGCTTAGGGGAGGAGATGCAGAGACAGATCCTCAGCGGGTGAAACGCAGTGTAAATCCATGGTAGCCAAGGGGACTCATCCTCAGCTGTTATACATGGGCAGAGCTCCAGTGGAGTCAATGGGGCCATATCATAAGGCGCTGCGGACTGGAACCCAGGTCTGCAGGTCCCGGGACAGCTGTGTGATTAGCAGCGTAAATCCGGAGTCACTCCATATGTGTTTATTGTGCTAACTAGATTACAACAAATCCGATACACACGTTCATTTTCTTTCCCTTTCTTCCTGCGGGATACTTTCTAAAGGAAAGTTCATTAGTAAACATTACCGGTGGGAAAACATGTTCCCTTCCGGGAGCCGAATGCAAAATATCTCTGGCTTCAAAGCTGTAAGATCATCCGCGTTTCAATAGCAACAATAAACAAACAAAACTAACCTGGCCGCGCCCCCCGCTCTCCTTCCCTTTAGAAACCGCGACTCCTCTATGAAAGCCAGAACTTCTGCTCCCCCGAATCCCTGTGCAGCTCACACAAGAGCCCGACAGAGGGCGCTGCCGCAGCGACAGGAACGCTCCAGAAATGAGACACTTTCTGGTGTTTCTAGACATCCAGTTTTCTCTCCATCTCGTCCCCACGCCGCCCCCCAACCCCTTCCGGGCCCTGCCAGACTTTTTAGCAGCGCAGCGGAAAGGCAGCTACCAACCAAGCACAGAGAGATTTGATGTTTGACGCCAGGAGTCACCATTTAATTTGGAGCAGAAGCAGCGTTCCCGGATTCCGTCAGCCCTCAGAAAACAGAAGTGGGCTTCCCTCTGACAGAGTTGGCATCTGGCTTTGTTGCAAGGATGCTTTGTTGCCCGATGCCAACTCTGTCCACATATCTATTCAAGTGACATCATCATAGGACCTAATCACATCAGCCACGCCATCAGGGGCTCGTTCACCTGCACATCCCCCTTTGTGATATATGCCATCATGTGCCAGCAATGCCCCTCTGCCATGTACATTGGCCAAACCAGACAGTCTCTACGGAAAAGAATAAATGGACACAAATCTGACGTGAGGAATCATAACATTCAAAAACCAGTAGGAGAACACTTCAACCTCTCTGGCCACTCAGTAACAGACTTAAAGGTGGCAATCCTGCAACAGAAAAGCTTCAAAACAGACTCCAACGAGAAACTGCTGAACTTGAATTGATATGCAAACTAGATACCATCAATCTAGGATTGAATAAAGACTGGGAATGGCTGAGCCATTACACACATTGAATCTATTTCCCCATGTTAAGTATCCTTACAACTTCTTGTCAAACTGTCTGAAATGAGCTATCTTGATTATCACTACAAAAGATTTTTTTCTCCTGCTGATAATTGCTCATCTTAATTAATTAGCCCCTTAGAGTTGGTAGGGCAACTCCCACCTTTTCAAGTTCTCTGAATGTGTATATATATCTCCTCACTATATGTTCCATTCTATGCATCCGATGAAGTGGGCTGTAGCCCACGAAAGCTTATGCTCAAATAAATTTACTGACATAGGGTTATTCCTAGGTCACCCACTCATGTGCAGCATTCTTAAGCCTATGGCTTAGTATGGCTAAGCTAAAATCGTACAGGTCTCAGCCTGTGTAGGCCTAGTGTTTCAGCTGTGCTTTACCTACATAACTAAAATAAATAAATAATAAAAGGAACTAATTGGCTGTACCCCCTTCTTAAAGACTGTCTTATTCATTCTTGAGCAGCTCAAGCATTAGACTTTCCATATAATGAGTCTATCAGTCAAATATATTCTTATATGAATGATTTGCTATAGGAGGTGTCAGCCCACTTTTTCATTTTAAGACCCTCTCTCACAATCCCCTCTTCCTCATATAGAGCTGCTGTAATTTAGATTCAAACTACAGCAACTCTCTTTAACATTAAATGCCCTGGATTCTCAGAGTAGCCACTATAATGAGCAAATTGGGGAGGGGAAAATGTTCTGTTAACTGTCAGCCTAAGACAATATGCAATAGCTACCAGTCAACAATATTCTCTTCATCAAATGCTTCCTGGGTGACTGAGGCTCTGAACCCAGCATGCCAGCTAAATGGTCTTGCAACTTATGCAGGTTCATGCTCCATCTAAGTCTCTGATCAGAGTGTCACAGGCTGTGGAGAGCTGGAGCAGTTGGCCAGAAACAGAAAACAGAAAAATCCAGATAACACTGATGGATAAAGATTGACAAGGGAAATAAACTCAGACGAGAAAAGCAGACTAATGGAAGTTCAAACTAAAAACTGAGCCTGAAAATTCCATACAAGCATACAGACAAAGAGAGACTAAAACATAGGTCAAATGATATAGATCTCAGAAATGGATATGGGGGAATGAAGAAAAAGGGGGTTTACAATCATGTCACAGGGTATTCAGAGTGAAACCTAGTAAAAAAAAATTCTGGATATCTAAAAGTGCTTATCAGTCAAGTGTGTCTTTTCCTTTCTGTTTTTCCCTTCACATTTTTCTACCTTGTCTTAGTATTTCTCTTTATGATACATTAAAGGAGGGGAAAGGTTTCTTTAAAATGACAGTTTGCTTTCATATATCTCCAGCAAAAGGTCTTTGCTGTGCTTGACACCAAATTGCATAATAAAACACCATAGACCAGCAAAAATAAAGTTCTCGCTTTTAGCTGTAGAATTCACTGACATAAAAAGAAAAAGAAAAAAAGAAACAAGCAAGTTTTGTTGCACTTTTGTGAAAGCAACAAGCCACACCCCTCTTATGTACATTATTGCTAGCCTCAATTATCTGGGATAATCCCCAAGGAAGAAGAATCCCAGGGAATAATTGTTCCCTTTTGTGTGTGTATTTGTGTAAAGTTTATAGAGACTGGCCTAAAGAGACTCCAAGGAAGAAATTGTTAATGCCACCTATGAGGAATAGGAAAACCTGAACAAAATGTTAACTAATGTGCCCATGAAGGAAATTGAAAAAGTTGCAGGGGGAGGGGGGTAGGACTGGATATTATTTATAATATAATATGCCCCCAGAGTATATGTTTGAGAAGTGTGTGGCTACTCAAACTAGCCACCATATTTTGTATAGTGCAAGACTGGAGCCTTTCCATTGTAGCTAGGGAGCACATTGTTCATATGGCAGGTTGGTGCTGGATTATTTTACCTAAGTATCTCACTCCCCGGTGTGTGTGTGTGTGTGTGTGTGTGTGTGTGTGTGTGTGTGTGTGTGTGTGTTGGGAGAGGAAGATGGGGTACACTTCAGTGGGTTCGGGGAAGAGGAGCGATCAGGGAGAACAAAAATAGAGGAATAAAGCATTTAGGGCCAAATTTACCAAAACGTCTCTGTGCACCTAATTATTTACACGTGCGACTAGTGAGAGGTGGTACTTTGGAAAACTTCTAAGAAACACAAACTATCTTTACAAGGCCACCCTCATCTCTTGCATCAGTAAAATACTCTCTCTGTGAGAAAGGCTCGTTTACTGGCAAAGGTTTGAGAAAACCTGCTGCAACCATTGCCCATTTGTGAACACGTTCTGCCACTTGGGGGCGCTGTGGTGCTAGATAAATAATACCAGTAACAGCCCGTTCTTTTTTCCCTGCTCTCTGCCCGCCCCCGACACAAACCTAGACTCCTTTGCCTTTCAGACGTTCCCATTTCTGACAGCACCATTGAGAAGGATTTACAGAGCAGAGAGACTCACTCCTTTGAATTTGGGTTCATGCTGTTCCGACAGCTTCTGGCCAGAGACACAACATTCATTTTAAGGCACATTTTTAAGGCCAGAATTTTTGCCTTCCCTAAACTGGAGCTACTAGGCACGAAGACAAATCAGTTCTTGCGGGATTATGAAATTAGCTGTGTTTAGTCAAAGAATCATTAAGCCAAGGATGTCTGCAATTTGGCTCTCCGCTGTTACAGTCTTAGTTTTTCTAAGTGAGTAAATCTAAGTGAGTTCTCATCTTCGTTACATTCCATCGGACCATGTCTGTAGCCTGTCTTCATCCTTTAGTTTGTTCCAGTGCCTAAGTGCTCAGCTCCTATTGTATCTAATATGCTTATACCGACTATAGAATGTCAATGATCTCTATTATATCTGAGCATAACTATAATGTATCTATTATATCTGATTGCATGTGTTGTGTTTCTGTTGTCTCTGAGTGTCAATATTCTCTATTATATCCGAGTCTAAATATGATGTTGCTGTTGTATCTGATTGTATCCATTTATGTTTGCATGGTCTCTCCGTGCAGACTTTGGATTTCTGTTTTGTTTGTTTGTTTGTTTTTTAGTGAAACGACTACGTTTCTATTGTATCGGTTACATGCATGTTGTCTCGGAGTGTCTCAGCTCCGGTTCTGTTATATCTGAGTGTGTCTGTTTTCTGCTCTGTTCCCCGCACAGAAGGCATCTATGGAGCAGACTCAGTGACCCAAACTGACGGCAGCGTTTTCATCCCCAAAGGGGACCCGGTGCGTCTGAACTGCACCTATCAATTTTCTGCCAGCGTTACTGCTGCGTATCCCTTCTGGTACGTGCAGGTCCCCAACCAGCCCCCCAGGCTCTTCCTGAGGGACCTGGGACGGGATGAGTCGGATGAAGGGATCAGAAAAGGGTTCGATGCCACCCACGATAAAAAGCACAAATCCTTCCACCTGTGGAAACCGTCCAGCGAACTGAGCGACTCAGGGACCTATTACTGCGCCGCGAGCGACACAGTGATACAGACCGGCAGGGGAGCAGCGCAAAAACCGCGCAGGGAGGGGATGTGCGGAGCAGGAGGGAGGCGTTCACCGGGCTCTGGGGCCGACTCGGGAACAGAAGGGGGAATTCTGCAAACACTGAATTTAAAACAGAAATCTATCACACAGTCCTTAGGTCTCTGTGTTTTCCATTTTTGCCCTAATCCGGAGTTTAACCGTCTCATAAATGATGGCGAATGTCATGAATCAGCCATTAAAATAAAAAAAGACCAGAACACATCCACCCTCTCATTAGCAATTCTGGTGAAAGCTGCCCCCCGCCCCCTTCTGAAAGGAAAGTGCAACCAGACAGTTCAATATCACTACAACTAAATCAATAAACAAACGAACTCTGCCATGATCACGGCGGCGAAGTTCCTATTCTAAAGGGAAAAACTGGTACTGAGCAGTTGAGGAATCTTCACCTGGCCAGTATATAGCTGAACAGATGGCGAGTGAGTCACAGTTTTATGCTCACTCTTTCTGTAAGAAAGGCTGATTTACAGGCAAAGTTGTAAGAATATCTTCTGCAATCATTTCCGACTTGTGATCACATTTTGCCGCTTGGGGGCGATGTGGTGCTAGAAATATAATACAAGTAACAGCATGTTTCTGTCCCCTGCTCTCTGCCCGCCCCTGACATCCACCTGCCCCCCTTTGCCTTTCAGACGTTCCCATTTCTGACAGTACCATAGAGAAGGATTTACAGAGCAGAGAGAATCACTCCTGTGAAGTTAGGTTCGTGCTGTTCAGACAGCTCCTGCTCAGAAAAACAACATTAATTGTTCAGACACCTTTTATAGGATAGAATTCTTGCCTTCCCTAAACGGGAGCTAGTAGACACGGACGGAGACAAATTAATTCTTGCGGGATTAGGAAATTAGCTGTGTTTAGTCAAAGAATCATTAACCCAAGGATGGCTCCAGCTTGGCTCTCCGCTGTTACAGTCACAGTAGCTATTCTAAGTGGGTAACTTTCTAGTTCTCAGTTTTGCTACGTTCTATCGAACCATGTCTTCATCCTGCTTCATCATCTAGTTTCTTTCCATGTCTAATATCACGAAGTGACATATCAGATTGTAACTGTTATGTTTATACTGTTTATCGTGTCAGTGCTCCCTTTATTATATCTCAGCATAAATATTATATATCTATTATATCTGATTGCATGTGTTGTGTTTGTGTTTTCTCTGGGTGTCAATATTCTCTATTATATCCGTGTCTAAATATGATGTTGCTGTTGTATCTGATTGTATCCATTTATGTTCGCATGGTCTCTCAGTGCAGACTTTGGATTTCTGTTATGTCTTTTAGTGAATCTACCACGTTTCTACTATATCTGTGTTTATCGGTCATGTTTTCGCTGTGTTGTTGGTATCTGTTACATGGATGTTGTCTCGGAGTGTCTCAGCTCCGCTTGGTTCTGTTATATCTGAGTGGATCTGTTCTGCTCTGTTCCTCCACAGAAGGCAGCTATGGAGCAGACTCAGTGACCCAAACAGAAGGCAGCGTTATTATCTCCCAAGGGGACCCGGTGCATCTGAATTGTACCTACCAATTTTCTGTCCCTGCTTATCCCCTCTGGTACGTGCAGTTCTCCAACCAGGCCCTCACACTATTCCTGAGGGATGTTGGACGGGAGGACTCGGATGAAGGGATCAGAAAAGGGTTCGATGCCACCCATGATAAAAAGCACAAATCCTTTCACCTGTGGAAACCGTCCAGCGAACTGAGCGACTCCGCGACCTATTACTGCGCCGCGAGAGACACAGTGACACGGACCGTCAGGGGAGCTGCGCAAAAACCGCGCAGGGTCTGTGCGGAGCAGCGGGGAAGCGAGCACCGGGAGGGGAAGGGAGGAATGGTGCAAACACAGAACTTGGATCAGATCTCTCTGGTCACCGGCTAGCTCTGGGCTTCATCTGCTTGATCCAATCCAGGGCTTCACCTTTTTGTAGACAGTATACGGAATAGCACGAAACTAAATTAGCGTAACACCAATAAATTCAAACAAACTCTACCGGGATCATCAGGGGGAAGTTCATAGTCTACAGGGAAACTGGCACTTTGGGGTGGAGGAATATTTAAGTGCCGAGGAGAGAAAAATCGACCCACAGACAGCGAGCAACATCCGCCCTTGGCACTAGTGCTGCTGGGGGACCTGGTTTATTGGCCGAGTTACCCCAATCTCATTCCGTTTGAATAACTCCCCACTGTTTGGCGCGAGTTGAAAGTAAATTAGTGAGATTTCGCTGCAGCGGCCTGAGCGCCTGATAATCGGCGATTTGCACCGTCGAGGGGAGTTAACCTGTCACAGCTGGCGGTTAACAAGCGCAGAGAGACAGGAGCCAGGAGCGGCAGGCAAGGCATCATTGCATGTCTCTGGTCTCTACCGCCCTGCCAGAGTCTCTTTGGGTTGTCGCTGAAAGGAAACGGTCAGAGCTCCAGTCTCTCTGACTGTCTCGGGGGCTGCCAGAGAGAAAAAGGGCAGCTCCCGCCCTGCAGACACCGTGTAAATGTTTCACAGGGGAGTGTGGCCTTTACATTTCCACACAGACACATCGCGGACACGGGAGGGCTGCAACAGCCCCCGTGTTCGCGACTGGGCTGATTGTTATCAGTGAGTAAAATAACAGTTCCCCCCAATCTCTCTCTTGCCTAACCCCCCCTCTCCCCCACGTCACCAAATCCACCCCCCTCCCCATCGCTCCTCATACACACTGACTCCTCTTCTTTCTCTCGATCCAGCCACACCTCTCTCTCCTTCCCCTGCATTCCCCTCCCCCGCCGCCCTTCGAAACCCCCGGGGCAGTCACTGGATGGGGGCTGGCGAAAGGGGATTTACCCCTTGGGTCCCTCGAAAGTTTCACACTCACTGAATCAATTCTCTTGCTGGTTTTCGCTCCTAGTGGCCCCGGGCAGAGCCGAGATCGAGCAGCCGGGCTCCGCAGAAGTTTTGGAGGGAGCCGAGCTGAACCTGACCTGCTCCCACCCCACCGCCAAGGCGAGTGACAGCACAGTCTGGTACCGGCAGCTCCCGGACCCGGGACCCCAGTTTGCAGTTAGCGGATACAAGGAAACCACTAGGAGCCCCGAGCCGGCGGGAGCCCTGCACATCTCCGCCGAGAGAGAGTCCAGCCCCCCGGCCTTACGCCGTGTGAGGCGGGAAGACGCTGCGGTGTATTTCTGTGCTCGGAGGGACACAGTGGGACAGCCAGCGGCTGCCCCCTTCAATAAACCTTCTGGTGTGAGCAGACGGCGAGGAACGCTTCAGTGGGTGCCGGAGGAGAGGGTCGACCAGGGAGAACTAAAAGAGAGGAATAAAATATGTAGGGCCAAATTTACAAAAAACATCTCTGTGCGCCTAATTATTTACACGTGCGATTGGTGAGAAGTGGTACTTTGGAAGACTTCTAAGAAAGTTTATTTCAGAGGGAATTAAGAAGAACAGTAAAGGGAAGGGTAAAACCATGGAAGTAAGTAAACCCTTCCAAGACATCCACAAGCACTTCACACCGCGCACCCGTCAACCTTTTCCAGAGGATGTTGTGAAGGCCAAGGCTATGACAGGGTTCAAAAAAGAACTAGATAAGTTCATGGAGGATAGGTCCATCAATGGCTATTAGCCAGGCTGGGCAGGGATGGTTTCCCTGGCCTCTGTTTGCCAGAAGCTAGGAATGGGCGACAGGGGATGGATCACTTGATGATTCCCTGTTCTGTTCATTCCCTCTGGGGCACCTGGCATTGGCCACTGTCGGGAGACAGGATACTGGGCTAGATGGACCTTCGGTCTGACCCAGTCTGGCCGTTCTTATCTGTCCATCCCCAGAGCTATCGCTCCATCCACCTATCACCGCCAGGCGTCGCTGCAGTACAAGCAAAAAATGGCCCTATATGGACATAATGACACCTGCTTCCCTGGCTTTTCATGCAGTCGACTGAGGTCCCCTGCCCCCATCCCGAGCCCGCCTCCTGACAGACGCAGTTTTGGAGGCTCAGATGAAAAGCAGCTCAAAGAGAGAGAGGGAGAAACGTGTTTATGAGCCTCCCCTCCCCCCTGTCCCTCACACCTCCAGCTCCGGCAGCAGCATCTTTGCCTGTTATTTAGTCCTCCCCGCCATAGGAAACGGGCAACGCTTCCCTCTCGCCCATTTCCGCAGGGGCAAGACAGCGAGACCAGGGGCTGATCCCTGGGGAGGAGCAGAGACACCGAGATTCCCCTGTGACGATGGTACCAATGCTGGGCTCGGCGCTTGTGCTGGTTTTTGTTTCAGGTCAGTAAGATCACAAATTTTCCAATCTCTTTCTCCCCTTCCGCGTTCTCCCTTCTGAGCTCTTCTAACCACCCCGCGCAGGCACAGGGAAAGGAAGTTTCATGCCCATTAAATCAATTCTCTGCTGCGTTTTCTCTCCTAGGCGCCCCGGGCAGAGCCGAGATCCAGCAGCCGCGCTCCGCAGAAGACTCGGAAGGAGCCGAACTGAACCTCACCTGCTCTCACGGTTCCGTCACCACTGAAACTATATTTTGGTACCGGCAGTTCCCGAACCGAGGGCCCCAGTATATAGTCTCTGGATACCAGGGAATCTTTAACAGCATCGACCCAGAGGGAGCTTTGTACATCCGTCAAGACAGAAAGTCCAGCGCCCTGTCCCTGCGCAGGGCGAGCCTGGCCGACGCAGCGGTGTATTACTGCGCTCTGAGCGACACAGTGTGACCGCCAGGGGCTGGTCCCGTACAATAAGTATCTCACGCCGGGGGGGGGGGGGGGGCTGTTTCCGGGTGGAGGGTGGGAAGCAAGGATGATCAGAGTAGAAAAAATAAATGAATAAAACAATTAGGGCCAAATTTACAAAGGTCTCTGTGCGCCTAATTATGAACCTAGGCGGCGGGTGAGGTCTGATACTCTGGAAAAGGTCTAAGAAAACCCTCTTCGGAGAGAAATCTGAAGCCCAGTAAAAGGTAAAACCATGACACAAACAAACCAAAAACCCGTCTCACTCCAACTGCAAGGACAATATCTTATATAGCTACACCCTACAACATCCTCCTTTTCCTCCACCTGGCCAAAAATATTACGGGGGGAAAACCCCAATTATTGCGTAATTAATTAGTCAATGCCATTCTGCTTTAATAATCTCTCACGATTTAGCGGGAAATCAGGGTAAATTAGTACTGCGCTGGGACTGCCTGACAACACCCGCCGTTTGCAAACCAGCCGTGTGTGCTGCAGAGACCAACTCACTTGGGAAAGTTATGGTGGGGGGAGGGGGGGAGCGGGGTTCTGTTGAACACTTCTACAGCTGCCCGGCAGAGGGGGCTTTGTGTGATGGGCACCAGCAGTGACACATCCCAGAATAAAGCAGCAGCAGCACTGCACGCGTCTCTCTCCCTTGGGTTTGCAGCTGTAGGAAAAAAAGGACCGAGCTTCTGTCTCACTGTCCTCGGGGCTGGAGAGAGAAACAAGGGGCTGAAACTTATGGAGAGAGGTTTGGTGTTGAACACTTCTACAGTTTCCCGCCAGAGGGCGCTGCAGTCCAAGCAAAAACGCTCCGTGTAGACGCGATGATCCATGGGTCTATTCTTCCCCTTGGTTTTTTCATGCCGTCTAGCTCCCGTGTCACCCCTCTGAGCCCGCCTCCTGGCAGACACAGGGCACTTGCCAAGCAGAGACACAGAGGGGGCTTTGTGTGATTGGCACCAGCAGTGACACATCCCAAAATAAAGCAGCAGCAGCATTGCATGCGCCTCTCTCCCTTGGGTTTGCAACCGTGGGAAAAAAGGACCGAGCTTCTGTCTCAGTGCCTGTCCTCTCCTCGGGGCTGGTTAGAGAGAGACAAGGGCCTGACCCCTGCAGAAGAGCAGAGAAATCCAGATTTTTCTGAGGATGGGAACAATCAGGGACTCAGCGATTGTGCTGGTTCTTGTTTTGAGTAAGATTTCGTGTTTCCAATATCCATCCATCTAACCCAATACACCACCTCTCTCTCCCCCTTTCCCTCCTTCATTCTCTCTTGCTAGATGTTTAAACAGGCCTGGCAGTCCTAGGAAGGATGGGGTTTGAGGAGGGTGATTTTACTCCTAAAATTCCTTAGAAATTTAATTTTCACTAACTTAATTCTCTGTCTGGTTTTCCTTCCCAGGCGCCACGGGCAGAGCCGAGATCCAGCAGCCGGTCTCAGCAGAAGCTTTGGAGGGAGCCGAACTGAACCTCACCTGCTCTCACCCCTCAGCCAGCGCTGATAATATATTCTGGTACCGGCAGTTTCCGAACCGAGGACCCGAATTTATAGCGACTGGATTCAGTGGAACCGCTCACAGCCCCGACCCAGAGGGAACCTTGCACATCTCCAAAGATAAAGAAAACAGCACCTTCGCCCTGCGCAGGGTGCGGCTGGCAGACGAAGCGGTGTATTACTGTGCTCGGAGCGACACAGTGTGACAGCCAGGGGCGGCCCCAGTACAATAAATCCCCTACTGGCTATTTGTGTGTGCTCGTGGGGAGGGAGAGAAGTCGCGGGGGGCGGGGGCGGGGGGAGGGGAGAAGGTAAGAAGCCAGAAAGGAGGAAGAGAACATTTAAGCGGGGTGGGTTCTAAAGAAATCTAGAGAAAGACGCAGTTCAGCGGCATTAGGGCACCTAACTCCCTCAGACCCCTTCGAAAATCGGAATTAAGGTCTGAGTCCGAGACAGCTTAAGTCAAAGGACGGACTCAGGCTGAGGTCAGTGTGTTTTGGGTCACGCTCTGAGTTTCCCTGTCACGTGGATCCTCCACTGGTTTATCCTACCGGTCCCGTTATGTATCCATCCATCCACCCATCTATCATCGTTTTTTATAATGTTGCACATCACCGTAATGTTTTAGCAGCTATATCCTGTAGGCAAACCATGTAAAATAGCCTAGTCTTTTAAAATAAGGTACTATTAATCTCTCCTTCCTTACCACACCATACAGGGATTGGCTGTTCCTTAAGCGTGAGAAAGTTGGACTCTTTGGCAGTATTATAAGGCAACCAGATTCAGCAAAGAAAAAATATGAAGCAGGTTTAAAGGTGAAACCAAGAAAGTAACTACAATATTCCCAGATACTTCGATGTTTGTGTGATGAGGGATCAATAGACAGACAAACAGATACAACTTTGAAGTGATCACAGATATTGCTAGAAAAAAATGATTCCCAAATGTAGCAAAATGAAACTCCCCCCATTTAGCAAGTATTGAGTGTAAATTAATAAGATTTCACTTCACCGCCTGGTAATGCCCGCCTTTTGCAATTGATAATTAATTGTGCAGTAGGGATTAACCCTTTTGGAAAAGGTTTCAGAGGGGGAACCGTGTTAGTCTGTATCCACAAAAACAATGAGGAGTCCTTGTGGCACCTTAGGGTACGTCTTCACTACCCGCCGAAATCGGCGGGTAGCCATCGAAGTATCGGGGATGGAATTATCGCGTCTTGTCTGGACGCGATAAATCGATGCCCGAACGCGCTACTTCGAACTCCGGTACTCCTGCAGGGCGAGCGGAGGACCGGAGTTCGAAGTAGGAGCCGCGAACTTCGATCGCGGCGCCGCGCGGACGCGAGGTAAGTCGCGTTAGTTCGAACTAAGGTACTTCGACTTCAGCTACGCTATTCGCGTAGCTGAAGTCGAAGTACCTTAGTTCGATCCCGCCCCTAGTGTGGACCAGGCCTTAGAGACTAAAAAATTTGTTTGGGCATAAGCTTTCCAGATGCATGGAGTGGAACATACAGTAGCAGGTATAAATACACAGCACATGAAAAGATGGGACTTGCCTTACCAAGTGGGGGGTCAGTGCTAACAAGGCCAATTCAATCAGGTTGTGGGGCTGTCTTTAAGAGAGGACTGGCCTGTCTCCCAAGGTCTGTAAGAGTGTGGGATCATCCTCCAGGATAGGTTGTAGATCCTTGATCTTGCGCTGAAGAGTTTTTAGGTGGGGGCTATAGGTGATGGCTAGTGGTGTTCTGTTTTTCCTGTGCTGTGGTAGGTGACTTCTGGGTACCCTTCTGGCTCTAAAAATCTGTTTATTCACTTCCCCAGGTGGGTATTGTAGTTTTAAGAATGCTTGATAAAGATCCTGTAAGTGTTTGTCTCTGTCTGAGGGATTGGAGCAAATGTGGTTGTATCTTAGGCCCCGTCTACACTACCCGCCGAAATCGGCGGGTAGCCATCGAAGTATCGGGGATCGAATTATCGCGTCTTGTCTGGACGCGATAAATCGATCCCCGAACGCGCTACTTCGAACTCGGGTACTCCTGCAGGGCGAGCGGAGTTACCGGAGGCGAAGTGGGAGCCGTGAACTTCGATCGCGGCGCCGCGCGGACGCGAGGTAAGTCGCGTTAGTTCGAACTAAGGTACTTCGACTTCAGCTACGCTATTCGCGTAGCTGAAGTCGAAGTACCTTAGTTCGATCCCGCCCCTAGTGTGGACCAGCCCTAAGAGCTTGGCTGTAGGCAATGGATCATGTGATGTGGTCTGGATGAAAGCTGGAGGCATATAGGTAAGTATAGAGGTCAGTAGGTTTCCTGTATAGGGTGGTGTTTATGTGACCATCCTATACTTGCAGTGTAGTGTCCAGGAAGTGGATCTCTTGTGTGGACTGATCCAGGTTGAAGGTGATGGTGGGGTGGAAATGGTTGAAATCCTGGTGGATTTCCTCCTTTCTCCTTCCCATGGGTCCATACGATGAAGATGTCATCAATGTAGCACAAGTAGAGGAGAGGCACTAGGGGATGAGAGCTGAGGAAGCATTGTTCTAAGTCAGCCATAAAAATGTTGGCATACTGGGGGGGCATGCGGGTACCCATAGCAGTGTCGCTGACTTGAAGATATAAATTGTCCACAAATGTGAAATAGTTGTGGGTGAGGACAAAGTCACAAAGTTCAGCCAACAGGTTTGCCGCAACATTATCGGGGATACTGTTCCTGATGGCTTGTAGTCCATCTTTGTGTGGAATGTTGGTGTAGAGGGCTTCTACATCCATAGTGGCCAGGATGGTGTTTTCTGGAAGATCACCGATAGATTGTAGTTTCCTCAGGAAGTCAGTGGTGTCTTGAAGATAGCTGGGAATGCTGGTAGCATAGGGCCTGAGGATAGAGTCTACATAGCCAGACAATCCTGCTGTCAGGGTGCCAATGACTGAGATGATGGGGCATCCAGGATTCCCAGGTTTATGGATCTTGGGTAGCAGATAGAATACCCCTGGTCGGGGCTCTAGGAGTGTGTCTGTGTAGATTTGTTCCTGTGCTTGTTCAGGGAATTTCTTGAGCAGATGGTGTAGTTTCTTTTGGTAACCCTCAGTGGGATCAGAGGGTAATGGCCTGTAGAATGTGGTGTCAGAGAGTTGTCTGGCAGCCTCTCGTTCATACTCCGACCTATTCATGATGACAACAGCACCTCCTTCGTCAGCCTTTTTTATTATCATGAGAGAGTTTCTGGGGCTGTGGATGGTGTGAGGGGTTGGGTCACAGAAACCCCCTTGGGACTGCCACCTGATGTGCTGGGACTACCTCTGAGCCCATTTTCCCTGGCAGCTTGGGACTTCAGTACCTTGTTTTGTTGAGCCAGACACACTGGCCTGCTACAAACCCAGACCCAGGTCTGAACCACATCCCCCAAAACCCACAGGCTTAACTGAAAACAGCTTAAGAAGTGCTCCTGTCTCCAACACCCAGATACCCAGTTCCCAATTTATCCAAACCCCAAATAAATCCATTTTACTCTGTATAAAGTGTATACAGAGTAAACTCATAAATTGTTCTCCCTCTATAACACTGATAGAGAGATATGCACAGCTGTTTGCTCCCCCACATATTAATACTTGCTCTGGGTTAATTCATAAGTAAAAAGTGATTTTATTAAATATAAAAAGTAGGATTTAAGTGGTTCTAAGTAATAACAGACAGAACAAAGTAAATTACCAAGCAAAATAAAACAAAAACACGCAAGTCTAAGTCTAATACAGTGGGGAACTAAATGCAGGTAAATCTCACGTCATAGATGTTCCAATAAGCTTCTTTGACAGACTAGACTATTTCCTAGTCTGAGTCCAGCAATCACTCACCTCTCCCCCCCCCCTCCTCGTAGTTACTGTCCTTTGTTCCAGTTTCTTTCAGGCATCTCTTTGGGGTGGAGAGGCCATCTCTTGAGACAGCTGAGGACAAAATGGAGGCGTTTCCCAGGGCCTTATATAATCTCTCTTGTGGGTGGAAACCCCTCTCTCCCCCAGTGTACAATCACAGCTAGAAGATGGAGTTTTGTCATCACATGGGCAAGTCACATGTCCATGCATGACTCAGTTCTCTACAGGCCAATGCCATTGTTTACATGTTAGTTTGAACGTTCCCAGGAAAACTCAGATATGGATTGGCATCTCCCAAAGTCCATTGTTAGCTAAGTACTCCCAATTACTTGAATAACCCCTTCACACTATGTTGACCAAGTCTGCCTTATGTGCCCCCTACAGTAAACACTTTAAATACAAGCATAGAGCCAATGCTCATAACTTCAGATATAAAAATGATACATGCATATGAATAGGATGAATACATTCAGTAGAACATAACCTTTGCAAAGATATGTTACATGGCATATGTAGCATAAAACATATTCCAGTTATGTCATATTTATACTCATAAACATAGTTCTATAATATATTATGCGGTGCAACACCACAGATGGCGTTGTGTTATGCACCACTGAGGTTATGGGGCAAGTAATGCTGCTTTTCCACAATTTCAGCTGGTAGGAAGGTTTCTGTGGGTTAGTGCGCTGTTCAGTGGTGTGGTGGAAATATTCCTTGAGTCAGAGACAGTGAATTCCAGGTCACTGCAGAACTGTATCATGTTCGTGGGTCTGGTGGGGCAGAAGGAGAGTGCCCGAGATAGGACAGACTCTTCTGCCGGGCTAAGAGTATAGCTGGATAGATTAACAATATTGTTGGGTGAGTTAAGGGTACCACTGTTGTGGCCCCTTGTGGCATGTAGGAGTTTAGATAGTTTAGTGTCCTTTTTCCTCTGTAGGGAATCAAAGTGTGTTGTAAATGGCTTGTCTAGTTTTTGTAAAGTCCAGCCACAAGGGAGTTTGTGTGGAAGGTTGTTTTTTTATGAGAGTCTCCAGTTTTGAGAGCTCATTCTTGATCTTCTCCTGGTTTGCTGTATTGGATGTTGATCAGGTGGTTCCACAGTTTCTTGCAGAGTGTGAGGCACAATCTCTCACCATAGTCTGTGTGGTATGTTGATTTTAATGGATTTGTTACTTTCAGTCCTTTTGGTATGATGCCCATCTGTTTGCATTTGGAAAGGAAAATGATGTCTGTCTGTATCTGCACAAGTTTTTTCATGAAATTGATGGATTTCCTCTTCATACGGCTAAATTCAGTGCCTATGCAAGGTTTCAGAGGTTTAGCAGTGTTAGTCTGTATCAGCAAAAACAAGGAGGAATTCTTGTGGCACCTTAGAGACTATGCCCATACAATAAATACTACACTCTGGGCTGTGTTTGTAGGCAATGAGGTGGGGGGATATGGGGTGTGCTTCCATGTTGGGGAGAGGAGAGGGGCGATCAGGGAAGACAAGAGATGACTAAAACATTTGGGTCCGAATTTACCATGGTCTCGGTGCACCTGATTGTTTACCTAGGTGACAAGTGAGATTTGATCCTTCGGAAAAAGTTCTAGGAAAATCCCCTTCAGAGAGAACCATGAAGCACAAGAAGATGTTAAAAAAAATCCATGAATACAAACCAACCTTTCCCATGACATCAGCACCTCTATTGTGTTATTTGAATGTGAATATTATTGGCATGTGAAAAGGAAAGAAAGAAAGAAAGAAAGAAAGAAAGAAAGAAAGAAAGAAAGAAAGAAAGAAAGAAAGAAAGAAAGAAAGAATACATCCGGATTATTTATAAGACAATCGCTGTGTTGCTGTAGTAAAACAACCCGGCACTGCCTACCGAGAGGTAGATGAGAGGGAAAATCCTCTGTGTTTTGGGATAGATGTGTACAGAAATCTGCCTGACTGGCAAAGTTATCAGAAGCCCCCATTTGATACCGTGATTCCCGCCCCCCTCCCGCAGACGCTTTTTCCTAGGGGGCAATGCGGAGTCTAAGAAATAATACAAATGACAATATTTTCCCACCCCACAGGTTCTGTTCCCTTCTGCCACCAACCCACCTGCCACTAAGCCCTCAAACGCGAGCATCTCTGGCATTTTAAATTGGTTAGTCTCTAAGGTGTCACAATTACTCCTCGTTGTTTTCATCTATTATGTGTTTATTATGTGAGTATAACTGCTTTGTTTCTATTATATCTTTATCTATTTCATGTTTCCATTACGTATGTATGTATCGATTATGCTTCTAGTCGGTGTATCTCTACTATATATCTGTTATACGAGTATCAAGTTTATACTATATTGGAATGCAAATATTATGTATCTCATATCTGAGAGTATCTATTATGTTTCAATTATATCTGAGTGAAGGTGTTATGTATCTATTATCTGTATATTATGTCTAAGGATATCTATTATGTTTCTGTTATATCTTTGTCGACCTATTATGATTCCATTTGCTCTGCGTGCATCTATTTTGTTATCTCCGAGTGTCTATTTTGCTTCCATTGTCACTGCGCTCATTCTGTATTGCTTCGTTCCCCGCACAGAAGGGACCTATGAAGACCCAGTGACCCAAACAAGGCAGCGTTATAATCTCATAAAGAGACCGTATCTTTCTCAACTGCACCTACAAGTCTGTTTCTTCCTATCCCTCTGGTAGGCGCAGTATCCCAGCCAGTCCCCCAGGCTGCTCCCGAGGTACATTGCAAGGGAGGACCCGGATGAAGGGATCAGGAGAGGGTTCAACGCAACAGAGGATGAGAAGCAAAAATCCTTCCCTTTGGGGAAACCCTCCAGTGAAGCCAGCGACTGGCTACCTATTACTGCGCCATGGGAGACACAGGGAAACAGATCAGGGGGCAACGGAGCAAAAACCGCGCACAGGAACCTGCGGGCTGGGGTCTGGGAGCGATTGGGAAGTCATGGCGCCTGAGGGTATTTTCCATATAAAGACAATAGATTAACATTTCTCTCCGTCTCTGCTCATTAGTCAGCCCATGGCTTCTTTGCACGCCGTGAGGTAAGGTCAAGTGTAGTAGAGGCTTTTCTACGGCATGCATTGCAGGAGGTTCTCAATACCGCCTTGAAAACTCGAGATCTCTGAGCAGGGAAAAAGCCCCTGAGTGCCCAGGGATGGCAATGTCCCAGAGGACAGACCCTGTGGCTCCTGCACTACAGCCCAGGGAGCCAAACCCCGGCCAGAAGTGCTCTGCTGCCCTGCACAGACTCCCGGCTATAGTAGCCCCTAGGGTCGCAGGGACATCCCGAGCCAAGAAGTCTGGAGACCGAGGTGCTGCGGCCAGCAGCTCCCGCATCCCAAAACCTATGGAGCGAGACCTCACCACACGGGGGAGCAGGCGTCACGCTCCCCAGCTGCCAGTGGACCGCCCCGCTATCCGCCTGCCGCCAGACAAACCTCCGGATACTCATCACCTACCACCGCCTGAGAAACCTCTCCCTGATGACCAGCAGCTGCAAGGAGCCGACCGGACGGCCGAGCACCAACTGCCACAGAAAGATCACCCCCCCCGCTGGGAGAATCTACAGCCTCGCGATCGCTAGCACCAGCTGGAGCCCGTCCCCGCCCGCCCCAACGGCCGGAGGAGACGCCAGCCGACCAGGTGCTACTCCCGATGGGTAAGTGCCCCACTACGCCCCAGCCCCTGACCCCCGGGGGGGAGCCCCCAACCAGCCCGCTACCCGGAGCTCCCTGCCCTGTGCCGCTGCCGCAGGGGCTACCTGGGGGGCCCCACCGCGTGCTCAGGCCACTGCCTGAGGTGCTGGAGAGTCCCTGCCCCATGCCCTGGCCCACGCGGTCGCCAGGGAAGCCCCGCCGCGTGGCCCAGCTGTTGCTGCCCGAGCCGCTGGGGGATCCCGATCCCACACCCCAGCGGCCATTGCCCGAGCCGCCGGGGGATCCCGGTCCCGTGCCCCGGCTGCCGCCACCCGAGTGGCCCGGGGAACCCCGCGGCGTGTCTCCACCGCCGCTGAACGGGGACCCCGGCCCCACGCCCCGGCCGCCTGTGCAGCCTGGGGAACCCTACTACGTGCTCTGGCCGGAGCAGCCAGGGGATCCCTGCCCCACGCCTCCGCTACTGCTGCCCGAGGGGCTCTGCCGCACGTTCCTGCCGCCGCTGCTCTGGCCGGGGGATCACTGCCCCCTGCCCTGGCTGCCGCTGCCCCAGCGGCCCGGAGAGCCTCGCGGCGTGCCTGGGCTGCCGCCGCCCGGCCCGTCGGGAGACTCCTGTCGGGAGCCGCAGCCGCCGCCACTCGCGGCGCCTGGGGAGCCCCTTGATGTTTTTCAGCAACCAGGAGTCTGCCCTCCCGCGAACGCGCCGCTCCAGACCCCGCGAGACCTGACCGCCGACCGCCGATCGCTCCAACCGCCAAGAGACGCCTCCCCAGTCCCCCTGCGCTCACCGACCACACCCCTCGCACCCCAGGAGCCCCAGCCGCTGCGAGATGACTCCCTCGTCCTCCTACGGTGGCCGGACACGCCTCCCGCACCCCAGCAACCCCCGCCGCCGAGGGGCAACCCCCTGCAGGACACCCACATCTCTCAAGAACTCCAGCCACTGGGAGGAACCCCGAGTACTCCCGGGACACAGCTACTGCTGGAGGATGTCCACCCCCCCACCAGCCGTGCGACGGAAGACGACCAAGAGGGCCCCAACGCTCCGCAAAATGGCTGCTCCACCCCAGACACCGTCTACCTCCAATACCCAGTCACCACAGACGCGCTCATCTGCCCCATCTGCCTGCCACCTCGACGCTTTACTGCCCTCCAAGGGCTCACCAGACATCTAAAGAGATGCCACGGCCTGTCCACCGCCTTCAGCTGCGCCCCCTGCAGCCTGCCCTTCGAGTCACAGAAGCAATGCAAGAAGCACCAGGCCAGCTGCAAGAAAGCCCGCACAACAACAGCTCCGACTCCGGTCCCCCGCCACCCTGTGCCCCAGCCCGCTGCTCCAGCACCGCAAAGAAGCAGAGCGACCCTGCCAACCACTGCACAGAAACCCACTCCAGCCCATGCGCTGGTGAACCAGGGCACTGCCGCCGGCACGACGTACACCAGAGCGAGAAACAACGACCGAGCCCCCACCAACTGGAATCCCTTCACACCCACCCAAGTCGCCCGGAAGCTCTCCGAACTAAGGCGTCTCAGCGCCCCCTCCAACCAAAGCGACCCCGCCCCAAGACGGGTCAGCGCTCCACCATGCATGGTCGCCCGAGACCCTACCGCTGGAGGCACCAATGCTGACTCCCGGCACACCCTGCGGGCACCAGCCACAAGGGCCACCAACGCAACCCCCCGGCCTGCCCTGCGAACCTCACCCACCGGAGGAGCGGGGACCACTCCTCAGACCGCCCCGCACACTGCTACCACCGGAGGCCCCACCACTACGGCCAGACCACAACACCAGACCCCCATCGCCAGACAGACCGGCACGGCCCCAAGAGACGCCAGGCCAATCCCGACCACCAGACGGTCACACGCTCCCACAGCAACCCCTCGGACGACGGCCGCACGCGGAAGCCCGGACACCGCTCCTGCACCCACCGATCCGAACCAAGTCGCACCGCCCACCAGCAATGCTACTACCCCACCGGCACCTATGCCTCGGGGGCCAACCGAGAGGTCCCCCGAGCCGCAAACGAGGCTACCCGTGGACCAAACTGCAAACACAGTACCCACGCAGGCCGAGGAACACGAGGACCTGCGACCGACGACTAGGCCAGCCACGCCCTGGCAGGCCACCTGGACCGCGAAGCTCCAAGCAGCAGCCTCCTTCGAGGAATTTGACCTGCTCATCGACAGGCTCACCCAAGAGCTGTCGGCAGAGAACGCCTCCAAGAGGACGCCTAACCAGGAGACCACCCGGCCTGCCTTCAGACGACCCGCCCCAAACCGCGGCACCTCCACCAGAGGAACCGGAAGGCGGAACGCCAGCCACCGCTACGACCCGGCAGCAGCTTCAAGGATCCAGAAGCTGTACAGAACGAACCACTTCAAGGCCGTAAGAGAGGTCCTCGATGGTCCCACGCCATACTGCACGATCCCAACAGGGCGCCTCTACCACTACTTCCTCGGAGTATTCGGCGGCACGCCCGAGAACGACGCGCAGCGCCCGGAGTGCCTCCGTCCACTGCCCCGCATCGCCAACGCAGACGGTCTAGAGGCTGACTTCACGCCCAAAGAGGTGACGGCAAGGCTCTCCAGAACCAAAAACACCGCGCCCGGAAAAGATGGCATCCCCTACAGCCTCCTCAAGAAGCGAGACCCCGGCTGCCTCGTGCTCTCCGGCATCTTTAATTTGTGTCGGCGCTTTGGCCGGTCTCCCACCTCCTGGAAGAAGGCCATGACGGTCCTGATACATAAGAAGGGCGAACGAGATGACCCCAGCAACTGGAGACCCATCTCCCTCTGCTCTACGATGTACAAGCTATACGCCAGCTGCCTGGCGGCCAGAATCACGGAGTGGGCGACGACCGGGGGAGCCATCAGCCCGGCGCAGAAGGGCTTCATGCCGTCAGAGGGGTGCTACGAGCACAACTTCCTGCTCCAGACCGTCCTCCAGACGACCAGGAGGGTGCGGAAACAGTGCGCGATAGCCTGGCTCGACCTGGCCAACGCCTTCGGGTCCATCCCCCACCACCACATCTTCAGCACGCTACGGGAGTTCGGGATGCCGGAGACTTTCCTTCACCTGATCCGGGAACTCTACGAGGGCTGCAGCACCACCATCCGCTCGGTGGAAGGGGAGACCGCCGAGATCCCTATCCGCAGCGGCGTGAAACAGGGCTGTCCCCTCAGCCCCATCATCTTCAACCTCGCCATGGAGCCGCTCCTGCGGGCGATCTCCGACGGCACCGACGGCTTCGACCTACACGACGAAAGGGTGAGCATCTTGGCCTACGCGGACGACCTGGTCCTGACCGCGGACGACCCCGAGAGGCTCCAGGGCATGCTCGACACAATCGGGAGAGCCGCGGACTGGACGGGACTCCGCTTCAACGCCAAGAAGTGCGCGTCCCTCCACGTCGACGGGAACAAGAGGGACTCGGTGTTGACGACGGAGTTCCTCGTCCAGGGCGAGCCCGTCGTTCCCCTAGCGGAGGGGCAGGCTTACCAGCACCTCGGCACGCCGACGGGCTTCCGCGTCCGGCAGACCCCCGAGGACACCATCCGGGAGATCCTGCAGGACGCCGCCAAGATCGACGCATCCCTGCTGGCGCCGTGGCAAAAAATCAACGCCCTCAACACCTTCCTGATCCCTCGCATCGCCTTTGTCCTGAGAGGGTCCGCCGTGGCGAAGGTGCCCCTCAACAAAGCGGACAACACCATCCGGCAGCTGGTGAAGAAATGGCTGTCCCTACCCCAGAGAGCCAGCAACGAGATCGTCTATATCGCCCACCGGCACGGGGGCGCCAACGTCCCCCGCATGGGAGACCTCTGCGACATCGCGGTCGTCACGCACGCCTTTCGCCTCCTGACGTGCCCGGATGCCACGGTTAAGAACATCGCGACGACCGCCCTGCGCGCCGCCACCACGAAGCTAATCGGCAGAGCTCCCTCCGACCAAGACGCGGCCACCTTCCTGAGCGGCTCCCTGGATGGAGAATTCGGCCGGTTCAGGGGCGACTTCGCCTCGCTGTGGACCCGCGCCCGCAACGCCACCCGCCGACTGGGAAAGCGACTGGGCTGCCGCTGGGTATGGAGCGAAGATCGGCAGGAGCTCGGAGTCCTGATACCGCGGATCGAGACAGAGGGCAACACCTTCATCAACCCCGGAGCCAGAGGTATGCTGGAGAAGTCCCTGAAGGCCGCCGTCCGCGCGCTCTACGTGGACACCCTGAGGAAAAAACCTGACCAGGGCAAGGCCTTCGAGGTGACCAGCAAGTGGGACTCCAGCAACCACTTCCTCCCCTCTGGCAGCTTCACCCGTTTTGCCGACTGGCGGTTCATACACCGCGCCCGGCTGAACTGCGTCCCTCTCAACGGAGCCGTCCGCCACGGGAACCCGGACAAGCGCTGCAGGAAGTGTGGGTACGCCATGGAGACCTTGCCCCATGTCCTGTGCAGCTGCAGGCCCCATGGCAGAGCCTGGCAGCTGCGCCACAACGCCGTCCAGGACCGCCTGGTGAAGGCCATCGCCCCGCACCTGGGAGAGATCACTGTCAATCGCGCCATCCCCGGCACCGACAGCCTGCTGCGCCCGGACATCGTCATCACAGATGAGGACCGGAAAAAGATCATCCTCGTCGACGTGACGGTCCCGTTCGAGAATAGGACCACGGCCTTCCGCCAAGCCCGAGCCCGCAAAATCGAAAAGTACGCTCCCCTGGCTGACACCCTGCGAGCAAAGGCCTACGAGGTCTACAACGATGCTCTGATCGTTGGAGCTTTGGGCGCCTGGGACCCCCTCAACGAACGAGTACTGCGGACCTGTGGGGTGGGCCGTCGCTACGCACGGCTCATGAGACGCCTAATGGTCTCGGACACTATTCGGTGGTTCAGCGACATTTACACAGAGCACGTCACCGGCCACCGTCAATACCTAGAGTGAGCCGGCGTGACTTTGTGCACCCACAAGAGGGAAGAGACCTGTAAACTTCCCCCGTTGGACTTTATCCCCCGAGTTCTGAACCAACCAAACTGAACTCTGCCCTGTGACGGACATCCTATCACCATCACCCAGTACACGCACTCATTCCTGCCCAAGACTATCCATAACCTGTTTGTATGAGTGATGTACCCTCACTGCTTGCTGGCTGTACCTTGAGCTCACCCCCCGTATACCCCGCATTGGGGACATGACAGACTGTGTATATGTATATGCCGTCCAATACCAAAACGCTAACACCCCCCTACAACCTGTATGTTACCCCCAATGACACAATAACTGACGCTTCAAACACTTTGTATTACTTATTTTTAAATATTTTCTCTCTGTCTCTGCTCATTAGTCAGCCCTGTGATTTCCCTTAAAGCGGGGTGTACGATTTCTGGCATTATGGGGAATAAGACAAAACACAATTTAACTTAAAAGCAGGAAGATATTGTGATGGGTTGGATCACAGAAACCCCCTTGGGAGCTGCCGCCCGATGTGCAAAGGCTACCTCTGTTCCTGTCTTCCCTGCCAGCTCAGTGGCTCCAGCACCCTGTCTTGCTGAAGCCAGACCCACCCATCTGCTCCAGACACAGACCCAGGGTCTGAATCACCTGTCCCAAAGCTGCAGGTTTACCTGAGAACAGCTCACAGAAGTCTGCTTGTCTTTAGCACTCAGATGCCCAATTCCCAATGGGGTCTAAACCCAAATAAATCCGTTTTACCCTGTATAAAGCTTATACAGGGTAAACTCATAAATTGTTCACCCTCTATAACACTGATAGAGAGATATGCACAGTTGTTTGCTCCCCCAGGTATTAATACATACTCTGAGTTAATTAATAAGTAGAAAGTGATTTTATTAAATACAGAAAGTAGGATTTAAGTGATTCCAAGTAGTAACAGACAGAACAAAGTAAGTTACCCAGCAAAATAAAATAAAATGCGCAAATCTATGTCTAATCAAACTGAATACAGATAATCTCACCCTCAGAGATGCTTCAGTAAGTTTTTTCTCAGACTGGACACCTTCCAGGCCTGGGCACAATTCTTTCCCCTGGTACAGCTCTTGTTCCAGCTCAGGTGATAGCTAGGGGATTCTTCATGATGGCTCCTCTCCCTCTCTGTTCTCTTCCACCCCTTTATATATCTTTTGCATAAGGCGGGAATCCTTTGTCCCTCTGGGTTCCCCCACCCCTCACTGGAAAAGCACCAGGTTAAAGATGGATTCCAGTTCAGGTGACATGATCACATGTCACTGCAAGACTTCATTACTCACTTGCCAGCACACACATATACAGGAAGACTCACAGGTAAATACAGCCATCTGCAGACAATGGCTCTGGTTAATGGGAGTCATCAAGATTCCAAACCACCATTAATGGCCCACACTTTGCATAATTACAATAGGCCCTCAGAGTTATATTTTATATTTCTAGTTTTAGATACAAGAGTGGTACATTTATACAAATAGGATGATCACTAAGTAGATTATAAGCTTTGTAATGATACCTTACAAGAGACCTTTTGCATGAAGCATATTCCAGTTACATTATATTAACTTATGTTTTTATAAAACTATTCCAGTTACATTATATTCACTTATTATCATGTTTTTATAAAACCATATAGACTGCACCACGTCACATATATCTAAACAGAAGGTCCCCCTGTGTGGTACGCATAATAGATACACAATCACAGACACACATTATATATATATGGGCTTTTCAGTTTATACAGTGTGTATATACACACGCACAGAGTAATATCATAATTAGATAGATTTTGCATAACCCCACCCATATCATGCAGGAAGAAATACCCACCTACACCATAGAAAAGGCTGCTTGACTGGCTGCAAAGATATGAGAAACTTCGCTTCTGCTACTAACATTTCCCAACATGAAATTATTTTTGCCACGTGGGGGCGATGTTGCGCCGGACAATAAAACAAACAACATCGTATTTTCCTCGCCGGGGAGCTCTCTTCTCTCTTACCATGGTCCGTTCCCCCACCCCCCCCTCACCCCCACCCCCATAACCCTTCAAACAGCTTCCATCTCTGGCAGCACCAGTTCTGAAGCACTTTAGCGAGTGGAGACAGTCACTCCTGTGCGGCCATTCAAACGAGAGGCGCTCCCCAAAGAGACACAATCGGCTCTTCTAAACAATCAACTAACGGGCACAATTCTTCCCTTCTCTTCTCTGCAGAAACCACGATCAACGAGAACCCAGCTCTTCCTCTCTCTCGCTCTCGGTCCCATATTCCAAGAAGCCCCAAGGATGCCTTTATCTTGGGTCGCAGCTGTGCTGGTGCTGTCTGTTCTAAGTGAGTGAGATTCCATCCCTCAGCCTGTTCCCATTGTATTCTTCCAGTTGAGAACCTTATCCGCATACATCACTTGATGTTGACAGTGCCTAAAATCTTGTATGTGCTTCTATGTCTGTATTATGCATGGAAATACAATACATTATACCGGTGCTTATGTAGTATGTCTGTGTTATGCATGCATTGTATTTCCATTATATCTCAGTGCATCTGTGATGTGTACATGATGTCTGTATCTACTATATTTCTATTAGAACGGAGTTGAAATGGTATATTCCTATTATGTCTTCTCGTACCTATTACGTTTCTATTATATCTGAATGTATGTACAGTATTGTGTTTGTATCATGTCTCTCTCCATCAATTGTATTTATTTGATCTGAGTGCATGTATTATGTATTTATTGTGCCTCCCTATATCTAATATGTTTCTATGTACGATTTCTGTTATGTTACCTTCTTTCAACATGTTACTATTATATCTGAATGTACCTAATACGTTTCTATTATATCTGAATGTATCTACAATGTTCTTATTATTCCTATCTATGTGTTTCTATTATATCTCAATGTAACTATTATATTACTATATCTCTATGTATTTAGCATGTTTCCATTATTATGTGTCTCTTATGTGTACATTAACTTGTGTATCATTAAGCTGCTATTATGTCGCTCTGTATATAGTGTGCTTCTATTCTGCGTGTTTATATTATTATGTTTTTATTTTGTCTGTGTATCTATTTTGTTGCTGTTACATTTGAGTGCACACAATACGCCATTTCCCCCCGCAGGACAGAGCAATGGAGACCCAGTCACCCAAATCAAAAGCAGCGTCCTGATCTCCCAAGGAGAATCTGTGATTGTTAACTGCACCTATGAGGCTGTTTCTCCCTATCTCTTCTGGTACGTGCAGTTCCCCAGCCAGCCCCCCCGGCTCTTCCTGAGGGACCTGGGACGTGAGAACTCGGATGAAGGGATCAGAAAAGGGTTCGATGCCACCCACGACAAAAAGCACAAATCCTTCCACCTGTGGAAACCGTCCGGCGAACTGAGCGACTCCGCGACCTATTACTGCGCCCTGAGCGACACAGTGACACGGACCAGCGGGGGAGCGGAGCAAAATCCTCCCATGGGGCTGTGGCAGGAATCGCAGGCTCCTAGGAGCGACTCGGGGTGGAAGGAGGAGGAATTCTGCAAGTACTGGACTCTGTCTCTCACGAAACCACCACACAACCGCCTCCCCGCTAGTCAGTCTTCCAGTCTGCATCGCCTCTTTCTGCTCCAGCCCAGGATTTTAGGACTTGTCATAGAGCAAAATTCACCATCAACTCAGGGAAACGGGAACAAATGAACGGAGCTGCGTAATCTGCCCAGGAAATTACAAATAATAACTCCCCTCATCCCAGGTTGGGAGGAGGATTGAGAGCCGCTGGTCTACACAAGCAAGACAGACACAGGATGGGGGGTATAATATACACACACTAATATTTGCCTTCTGTGCACGCACTTTGCCATGTGGGGGCGCTGTTGCGGTAGAAAAATAGTACAAAGGACCGTATTCTTCTGCCTCGTGCTCTCTGCCTTCCTTTGAACGGCCAGTCCACCCTGACCCACCCCAGTCTCTGCCCCACACCAGCCCATCCTCGGGCAGCCGCCTACAGAGCAGAGACACTCAGGGCTTTGCAGTCCACTCTGCGGGTGATCCCGGCGGGTGGCAGCTTCGAGACAAAAGACACAAGGGTTTTTGTTTAAGGATTTTTCTGTTCTCTGGAGCTGCCGGATAGAGACCCAGCCCCGTTCGCCCTAGCTGGGCCTGGGGCCCAACCCAGTGGTGTCCCAGCCTCCCCGAAAACCTCCCCATGCTGTCACTAGGGACAGCAGCTGCCTTAACCGTGTTAGCTCTGAGTGTGAGGTGTCCTGCCCGAGCCGGGTCCCAGGTCACTAATCCGGATGAGAATCCTGTCTCCTTACAACGCGGCTGGGACGGGGGAGGGGGAAGGGAGAATGCAATTGAGTGATTGGCTCAATTGCATGTTGTATGTGGGTGAATTCGGCGCCAATTTCTCTCTCCCAGGTGGCTCGGGCAGTGCGGGAATCCAGCAGCCGGTCTCCGCAGGAGCTTCGGAGGGAGCTGGGCGGAACCTCACCTGCTCTCACCCCTCCGTGACAAGCGAGTGGATATTCTGGTGCCGGCAACTCCCCAGCCAGGGCCCCGACTTCATCGTTGAAGGACTCAAAGTCCCGGCTTCCAGCACCGACCCAGAGGGGACTTTATTTGTAAAGGAGTCGGGGGCTAGAGAGGATACTCCGTACAGGAGAACATATAGGTGTCTCCGCTGGGATCGACGAGTCCTGTTTGCTCTAATCCAGGATTTTTCCTACTAGGCAATTATGGGGAACGCGATGAAACACAAATTTCACTGCAAAGTATGAAACAATCCGAAGCACAAATCTCCCATTCACTCTGATAAAAGCTGGGGACGCCGGTGTTCTGGCAGGAAAATTGTACTATGTAGAAAAGGCAGGTAAGTATCTAAAGAGAAAGGGGGGGGGGGGGGGTGTTGCAGTGAAAAGGACATATACACAAAGACAAATGTGGGTGAGGTAATATACTGCATAGATATAAAGCATTTGTCAGTCTATGTAACACCAGGCATTGCCTTGCACCAGTTATAACCACTATTTTTTCTCTGGAGATTCTGATGGCAAACTATCAGGAAATTCGATACTGCTAAAATATTTCCCACTAGTTTATGCAGAGTAGCTGTAGCCCTGTCAGTCCCAGGATATCAGAGAGACACGGTGGGTGAGGTAAAGATATTCTACTGGACCATCTTCTGTGGGTTAGAGAGCGGGTCTCGAAAGCTCGTTTTTCTTTCACCCACAGAAGTTACCTCACTCACCTGGTCTCCTACTAGTTTAGGCGTTTTGCCACGCGGAGGCAGAGTTGATCGATAAAAACACACCAATGAGATGATCCGATTCTGTTCCTGCCCTGAGTATTCTCCTGCCAGCAACCCCCTCCCGCAAACTCTGCTCTTCAACCGCTCTCACGACAGCACCATCCAGAAGCATTTACAGAGCAGACTCACTCCTGTGAAGTTAGGTCCATGTTAATCAGCTAAAGCGCAGCATCAGCACAGAGATACCGGGCATCTTCTAGAGTATACAATTCTCGCCTTCTCTAAATTGAAGTAACAAGACCCGAATATATAAATTGATATTGGTTCCGGGATTAGCTCTGTTTCGTCGAAGAATCTTTCAGTCCAAGCATGACTCTGCCTTGGCTCTCAGCTGTGATAATCGTGTCTGTTCTAAGTGAGTAAGATTCAATTCCTCTGATTTCTCACATGTTATGACCCACGTCTGTATCCTGTCTTTACCATTCGATCTGTTTCAATTTCTATAATATATAATGCTTAGACTATGTCTAATTATATCTATTGTTTGTATTATCTCTAAGATCACTTGTTCTCTATTATATCCGAGTTTATATATTGTTTCCTATGCTATCTGATTGCATCTATGTTTGTATTGACTGAGTTTCAACGTTCTGTTTCTGTTCTACCCGAATTAAATTATGTTGCTAGTGTCTCTATTACGTGTATATGGTCTCTCTGTGCATTCCTTACGTTTCTATTATAACGAAGGGAATCTACGACGTTTCTATTTTTATATCTGTCATGTAATGTTGCGCTGTTTCTCTCTGTTACGTGCATGTTACCTGGGAGCACAAGTGCTGGAATTAGTGGTGCTGCCGCATCCCACGTCTGGAAGTTCTCATAACAACCCAAATACATGGCTTCCGCCTTCAGCATCCCCACTATAAAAACTGTTCCAGCACCGCTGTCTGGGAGTGTATCCGCTCTGGTTCTGTTCTATCTGAGTGTGTCTGTTCTGCTCTGTTCCTCCCACAGAAGGCACCTATGGAGCAGTGACCCAAACTGACGGCAGCGTTATCATCCACCAAGGGGACTCGGTGCGTCTGAACTGCACCTATCAATTTTCTCTCGCTGCTAATGTTGATCCCTTCTGGTACATGCAGTTCCCTAGCCAGCCCCCTAGGCTCTTCCTGAGGGACCTGGGACGGGAGAACTCGGATGAAGGGATCAGAAAAGGGTTCGATGCCACCCACGATAAAAAGCACAAATCCTTCCACCTGTGGAAACCGGCCAGCGACCTGAGCGACTCCGGGACCTATTACTGCGCCGCGAGAGACACAGTGACACGGACCGGCAGGGGAGCTGCGCAAAAACCGCGCAGGGGCTATGCGGAGCATCGGGGAGGCGGGCACCGGGACCTGGGGCAGAACTTGGAACAGAAATCACACACGCTTTAGCTCTCTTTTTCCTTCTTTGCCCTAATCCGGAGTGTTTCCAGGTCAGAAATTATGGTGAATGTCAAATGTCATGAATTATCAAGTAAGGTAGAATTAGGAAAGACCCGGACACATCATAAGAACGTCCATAGTGGGTCAGACCAAAGGTCCATCAAGCCCAGTATCCTGTCTTCCGACAGTGGCCAATGCCAGGTGCCCCAGAGGGAATGAACAGAACAGGGAATCATCAAGTGATCCATCCCCTGTCCCTTATTCCCAGCTTCTGGCAAACAGAGGCTAGGGACACCATCCCTGTCCATCCTGGCTAATAGCCATTGATGGGCCTATCCTCCATGAATCTATCTAGCTCCCTTTTGAACCCCATTATAGTATTGGCCTTCACAACATCCTCTGGCAAGGAGTTCCAGAGTTTGACAGCGCCTTGCGTGAAAAAAATACTTTCTTGTGTTTGTTTTAAATCTGCTACCTATTAATTTCATTTGTTGGCCCCTTGTTCTTGTATTATGAGAAGGAGTAAATAACACTTCCTTATTTACTTTCTCCACACCAGTCATGATTTTATAGACCTCTATTATATCCCCCCTTAGTCGCCTCTTTTCCAAGCTGAAAAATCCCAGTTTTATTAATCTCGCCTCATACGAAAGCCGTTCCATACCCCTAATCATTTTTGTTGCCCTTTTGTGAACCTTTTCCAGTTCCAATGTATCTTTTTTGAGATGGGGCAACCACATCTGCACGCAGAATTCAAGATGTGGGCATACCATGGATTTATATAGAGGCAATATGATATTTTCTGTCTTATTATCTATCCCTTTCTTAATGATTCCCAACATTCTGTTCGCTTTTTTGACTGCCGCTGCACATTGAGTGGCTGTTTTCAGCGAACTATCCACAATGACTCCAAGATCTCTTTCTTGCATGGTAACAGCTAATTTAGACCCCATCGTTTTATATGTATAGTTGGGATTATGTTTTCCAATGTGCATTACTTTGCATTTATCAACATTAAATTTCATCTGCCATTTTGTTGCCCAGTCACCCAATTTGTGAGACCCCTTTGTAACTCTTCACAGTCTGCCTGGGTCTTAACTATCTTGAGTAGTTTTGTATCATCTGCAAATTTTGCCACCTCACTGTTTACACCTTTTTCTAGATCATTTATGAATATGTTGAATAGGACTGGTCCCAGTACACATCCCTGGGGGACACCACTATTTACCTCTCTCCAGTCTGAAATCTGGTCATTTATTCATAGCCTTTGTTTCCTATCTTTTAACCAGTTACAGATCTGTGAGAGGACTTTCCCTCTTCTCCCATGGCAGCTCACTTTGCTTATGAGCATTTGGTTAGGGGCCTTGTCAAAGGCTTTCTGAAAATCTAAGTACACTATATCCAATGGATGTGTTAAATGGGACTGGGCTCAGTATAGACCCCTGGGGGACACCACTATTTACCTCTCTCCATTCTGAAAACTGACCATTTATTCCTACCCTTTTTTCCTATCTTTTAACCAGTTACCAATCCATGAGAGAACCTTCCCTCTTATCCCATGACATCCTCCCTCTCATGAGCAACTCTGGTGAAAGCTGTTCCCAGCCCCATTGTTGAAGGAAAGTGTAACATCAGTTCAATATCACTAAAACTAAACCAGTAAACATAGGAACCTGAGCATGATGGCAGTGGCTGTCAATGTTGCAGGACTACTGGACCCATTTCAGAAGTCTGATCTGTCTCGCGTACCCCACGTTTCACCTCACTTAGAATATCAGGGTTGGAAGGGACCTCTGGAGATCATCTATTCCAACCCCCTACTTAAAGCAGGACAAATCCCCAGACTTTTTTTTCTTACCCCACTTCTCTAAATGGTCTCCTCAAGCATTGAACTCACAACCCTAGATGTAGCAAACCAATGCTCAAACCACTGAGCTATCCCTCCCTTAAAAACTACTTGCTTACAAAATCAGACATAAAATACAAAAGTGTTACAGCGTGCAATTACTTAAATATTGCTTATTTTCTCATACACATAGACAGTCTTTAGAAGACCATCCTCACCTCTTGCGTCAGAAAAATACTCACTATCTCTGTGTGAGAAACGCTGTTTTACTGGCAAAGTTGTAAGAACATCTGCTGCAACCATTTCCCCATTTGTGATCATATTGTACCACGTGTGGGCGCTGTGGTGCTAGGTAAATAGAAGTAATCACATTTTTCTGTCCCCTGCTCTCTGCCCTCCCCTGACACCAGCCTGGCCCCCTTTGCCCGTCAGACTGTCCAATTTTTGACAGTACCATTGAGAGAGGTTTATAGAGCAGTGAGAATCACTCTTGTGAAGTTGGGTTCATGCTATTCCGACAACTGACAGCTCCTGCTCAGAGATAGAACATTCATTGTAAGGCACCTTTTATAGGACATAATTCTTGTTCTTTCTAATTTAGGGGTACTAGCCAAGAAGACAAATCAATTCTTGCCGGATTAGGAAATTAACTCTCTTTAGTCAAGGACTCGTTCAACTCAAGGATGCCTCCAATTTGGCTCTCCGCTGTTACAGTCACAGCTATTCTGAGTAAGATTCTAGTTCTCAGCTTTGTTACATTCTATCAAACCATGTGTTTATCCTGACTTCACAATTTAAAATTGTTTTAATGCCCATGATCACGAAGTGCCTATATTATATCCGATTGTATCTATTATGTTTGTATTGTCTATAAGGGTCATTGCTCTCTTTCTATTATCCGAGTATAACGATTATATATATATATTATATCAAATTGCTTATATTGTGTATTTATTATCTCTGAGCGTCAATATTCTCTGTTATATCCGAGTCTAAATATTATGTTGCTGTTGTATCTGATGGCATCCCTTTATGCTTGCATGGTCTCTCAGTGCAGAATTTATTTCTATTACCTCTTTGTTAATCTGCCAGGTTTTTATTGTATCTGTGTTCATCGTGTTTTTGCTGCATTGTTTGTATCGGTTACATGCAGGTTATCTTGGAGTATATCGCCTCAAATTCTATTATATCTGAGTGTGTCTGTTCTGCTCTGTTCTTCCACAGAAGGCATCTATGGAGCAGACTCGGTGACCCAGACTGACGGCAGCATTTTCATCTCCCAAGGGGACCCGGTGCTTCTTAACTGCACATATCAGATTTCTGGGTTTCCTTACCTCTTCTGGTACGTGCATTTCCCCAACCAGCCCCCCACGCTCCTCCTGAGGGACCCGGGAAGGGAGGACTCGGATGAAGTGATCAGAAAAGAATTCGATGCCACCCACGATAAAAAGGAAAAATCCTTCCAGCTGTGGAAACTGTCCAGTGAAGTGAGCGATTCCGCGACCTATTACTGCGCCGGGAGAGACACAGTGACACGGACCGGCAGGGGAGCTGCGCAAAAACCGCGCAAGGGTCTGTGTGGAGCAGCAGGGATGCCGGCATCGGGGTTGACTCGGGGGGCAAAAGGGGAGAAGTCTGAAAACACTGAAATTGGAAACGATATATACATTCTTTCACTCTCACTCACACAAACCCCCTACCTCTTTAGGTCGCTGTCTTTTTTCTTTTCCCCGCAATCCGGAGCGTTGCCATTTCTGAAAGGATGGTGACTGTCATGAATCACGAAGTAAGGTGAACTCAGGAAAGACAAAAACATGAACCTCCAATTCTGGTTGGAGAGCGTCCCCCAGCCCTGGTATTTAAGGAAGGTGCAACCAGACGGTTCAATATCACTGAAACTGAACAAATAAACACAGGAGCTCTACCAAGTGGAAAAGTTCATATATTATAGGAGAAGAACTGGTACTTTGCAGTTCAGGAATCCTCCCCTGTCCAGTATAAACAGACAAACAGACAGTCTTTAGAAGACCTTCCTCACCTCTTGCATCAGAAAAATACTCACTATCTGTATTGGAAACTAAAGTTTGGTTTACTGGCAAAGGTGTAAGAAAATCTGCTGCACCATGTTCGATTTGTGATCACATTTTGCCGCTCGGGGGCGGTGTGCTGTTAAATTAACAATACAAGTAACAGCCCGTTCTGCTGTCCCATGCTCTCTGCCCTCCCCTGACACCAACCTAGCTCCCTTTACCCTTCAGACTCTCCCATTTCTGACAGTACCATTTATGAGGATTTACAGAGGAGAGCGAATCACTCCTGTGAAGCTGGGTTCATGCTGTTCCGACAGCTTCTGCTCAGAGACACAACATTCATTTTAAGGCACCTTTTATAGGACAGAATTCTTGCCTTCCCTAAATTGGAGCTACTAGCCAGGAAGATAAATCAATTATTTAGGGATTGAGAAATTAGTTCTGTTTAGTCAAAGAACCATTCAATCCAAGGATGGCATGGTTCTATATATATACCCAAAACAAAACAGAAGTACCTAGGTGCCTGACACCCTTTGAAATCAATGAGATGTAGACACCTATTTGCTTTGGGAAAGTCCCACTAGGTGCCTAATTATCTTTAAGATCTGCCCCCTAAAGTAGTGGTACAGACCACTGTACCCCTTTCAGGAGTCTGATTTGCTTTGTCTACCCCCAAGTTTCACCTTACTTAAAAATCTACTTGCTTACAAAAAACAGACATAAAAACACCAACGTGTCACAGAACAGTGTTACCAACAAATGACTGACTTTCTCATTGTTACCATATAATGATAAAATAAATTAATTGGAATATAAATATCGTACTGACATTTCCGTGTTTCAAGCAGTATAAACAAGTTGTCGGTATGAATTTTTAGTTTGTACTGAATTCGCCAGTGCTTTTTATGTAGCCTGTTGTAAAACTAGGCAACTCTCCAGATGAGTTGATGTAACCCCTGGGAGATCTCGGCAGTACCCCTGGTCGCGAACCACCGACGTAAGTTATAAGTTATTGGTCCTGCTAGTGAAGGCAGGGGGCTGGACTCGATGACCTTTCGAGGTCCCTTCCAGTTCTAGGAGATTGGTATATCTCCAATTATTATTATTATTATTATTATAAGCACTTACTACATTTTTTTTCAACCAGTGCCTATTCATACCCCCCAGGTGGCGGTGTTTTCCCTGAGTATATAACACAGTCTCGACAGAGTATTTGCACGTCTATGAGCCCTGTTCCGTGCTGCCTTCACGCCCCAAGTCTCCTGACTCTGACAGCAGCAGCCTGTACAGACCAGAGCCAGTCCGTTCTCTGCTATTCAGCCCCTTGGGAGCTCCAGCCCAGAGCCACAACGGAAGTTTCTAAGGCGTCACGCAGGGGGTGAAGTTTCTTCTCTTCCCTGCCAGCTGCAAAGAGCAATTCATCCTGGTGGAGTCAGAGACCCAGATCCCCTGAAACCCCGTCATGGCTTCAGGTTGGATCGCAGCTGCGTTAACAGCCTCGGTGCTAAGTGAGTTTGAAGATTTCGTGTCACCGCCCTTGCTAGGTTGTTGTGTAGTTCCCGGTCCCTAGCCCTGACCGGAAAGTGGAGCCAGGGAGCAAGTACAGAAGACTGGAGTCGGCTGATCTGAATGTGCTTTTCCCCCTGGCAGCCGGCGTGGTGAGCAGATGAGAGGTACCCGGGCTGCGGGGGGTCGAGATGCGTATTTATCGCCACAGGACTTTAGACTTTGCACAGGCCTGCAATTAAATGTCCTTTGCCCCCAGCTGTCCGGAGACAAGTCTCTCTCCCTCGCTCGCTCTTTTTGAAAGCACCAGTGGGATTCACCCAGAAAGGAGGCGGGCAGGGAGAAGGGAATTGAGTCCTAACGCACTTGAGGTTAATTCTCTTTCCTCTTTTCTTTCCGAGGTGCCCTGGGCAGAGCGGAGATCCAGCAGCCCCGCTCCGCAGAGGCGGAGGAGGGGGAGAAATTGACCCTCTCTTGCAATCACCCTAACGTGAGCACCGAGAAGATACTGTGGTACCGCCACGTCCCCAGCCAAGCGCCGCGGCTTTTGGCAGGTGGATTCAGGGGAGAGACTCCCGGCACCGAAGCGGGCGGCACTTTATACATCGCTCAGGACAAAGCGTCCAGTGTCTTTGAGTTCCGCAGGGTGCGGCTGGCGGACGCAGCGGTGTATTACTGCGCTCTGAGCGACACAACGTGACAGCTAGGGGCGGCCCCCGCGCAATATCTCACCCCAGCCCCGAGCAGGGGACAGCGGCGTCTCTTGGCTGGGCGAGCTAAGGAAAGAGAGTTTCTTCCATATCGTGAAGCATGAAAACGGACCCGCTCCTTTCAGAGTCTAAAAAGGGGGGAGGGGAATAAAACTTCCTTCTCGTCCGGTGAACAAAGAGAAACACCAGCTGTCTGCAATTTCTGTCTTTCAGACACAGCCAACTTTCTGTCTGCAGTGGTTGGGTTGTTGTTGTTTTTTTTATAAAACCCTCCCATCACCATATTATCGGAGCTTCTGAATGATTCAGGCAAACCGTGTAAACCCTTTTAACTCCCATATTAGTTAACTCCGAATTCCGTACAAACACACCAAGTTCTGAGGTAACATCAGACAGAACGGTTGGGAAATCTACAAGGAGAGTCTCCTCTCTGAGTCGTGTATGAGACATTTCCCCTTTCAGTTCATTTATTTGCCCACAAGGGGACGCTGCTGTATCACCTGACACGCAGTGTTGGGTCCAGGATATTATGGAGTCCTGGTGGGGGTGAGGTGATATCTTCTACTAGACCAACTTTTGCAGGTGAGAGAGACCATATCTGGAGCTCACCTGAAGGAGAGCTCCGTGTAAACTCGAAAGCTTGTGTCTCTCACCAGCAGAAGTTGGTCCAGTAGAAGACATCACCTCACTGCATCTTGTCTCGCCAGTATCAATTGATAATTGTCTATCAGGCTACAATTCTGCCTCAGACTGCCAGGGAGCAGCACTATTCCTCGTCTTTCTACACAAGCTGGCGTTACCTTATCTACCGATATACTCTCAGTATACTCCGCTAAAGCTTACCCCAAGTTCCACTGAGCCTGTCGTACCTTGGTGGGTGGGTGAGAATCTTTTACTGGACCAACTTCTGTTGGTGAGAGAGACAATCTTTCCAGTAAAATGGATTGACCAGCAGAAATCCTTGCAGCAGATGCATTCTATTTAGACTCATTTGGGGAAGGTTTTATTTGAATTACCAGAGCATCTGAGAGCCCAAGTCATGGACCATAGCCCCACGGTGCTAGGCTTTCTCCAGACAGAACAAACATACGGTCTCTGCCCCCAGAGAGTTTACAGTCGAAGAGACAAGTGGATACAGATAGACAGAGCGGGAGCACAACGAGAGAGAGACATATTGGTCAGCATGATAAGCAGTGGTCTCCGCAGACCCGTAGCCTACCCCTTGCCAAGTTTTGTGTAGGCAGCGCAGCACAGCAGAGTTTGAAGGAGGGGTTGGAAAGACAACAATGAGGCAGTTTGTGGATGTATTTGTGGAGATCTCCTCCCAAGAGGGAGGGACGGAATGGTGGAAAGCGGGAAGATACTGACTTTAGATCAGGACATACAGGTTAATAGAAGGAAGGCATGAGGGATACACCCCACACTGACAAATTACATAGACGTCAAGTAACTTCCCTTTTACAGAGAGATATTTTGTCCCTGCCCCCCACAGAGCTAAATTAGTGTTTTCGGCGAGCCTGAAAACACCAATTTGGAAAGAAGTGAACCCCATGTCATTGCTGAGGGTGTGCAGTGATGAGTGTGAGAGAGGAGCCTGAATAGACACACACACCCCGTTCTCCAGGTAGTTTAATCTCACATTAAAGCTGGGATTTATCAAAGCTGTCTGAAGGATTTGGATGCTTACTCCTCATTGACTGTTTAATGGGGCTTGGACATCCAGCCCCTACCATTAGGAACTAGCAGGACACACAGCCAGATCTAGGTGTATTTTAAAATTTCCTTTTCTTATTTTCCAGTGGATGAAATGAGGCATGACCAATCAGTGCCTCCATCCATCCAGCACTCAATCACTCTTTAAAATGGGAGCTAAGTTCTTAAGTAACTAAGGCGGCTTCTGCAAATTTTACTCTTAAGCCAATTTGATTCCCAGACTAAAGACATGTCCAAGATCTCACAGAGACACTGTGTTAAAGCCAGGAACTGACCGCCTAGGTCTCACGAGTTTCAGCCCAGGACCATAAGCACAAGATCACCCTTCTTCTTGCTTTTAATTTTAATATGGGAGAGGAAAGTATTGAGGATGTCCTAGGATTCTGTCCCATCCCCTTTGGCTTGATACAATGCACACAAATGTACCAGAATGACTCCAACGGAGCTTTGCCAATAGACACCAACTGAGGGTGTGGCCCAATCAACTCTCAGACAAGCCTCGCCCTCCAGTTGGGTGCCTGCTCTCGCTTTTCATTCATGGGCTTGTCTCTTGTGATTCATTCTCTCGGGCCGCCTCTGTCAATTCTCACTGAGCTGGCATTAAACGCCTCGAGAGCGGGGTCACTTCCCCGGAAAATGTCTCTCGTGAGGGGAGCGACTTTCATAGAATCATAGAATCTCAGGGTTGGAAGGGACCTCAGGAGGTATCTAGTCCAACCCCCTGCTCAAAGCAGGACCAAACCGAACTAAATCAGCCCAGCCAGGGCTTTGTTGCTGGCATTATGTGAGTATCCGTATTCGAACCCCGTAGGAATTTGGAAGAGAGATGGGGGGAACAGACGGTGGCGAGTTGCCTCTTACCTCGCTCCCCTGGGTTGTGTACCGTGTGCTGGACCAGAGGGAGAGATTTATGTTTACTTCGAGTGGAAGGTGATACTAAGGCTGGGGTTGGGCGAGTGTTGTAAAGAACTAAAGAGGAGGTTGCTAGCGAGCAAGCTCCAATCAAAGTTAGGCAGGGTATGTTAATTCCACCTCCCACATCCAATGTAGACACATACACATAGAGGATAGGGAGGTTGTGGAATCTCCATACTTGGAGATTTTTAAGAGCAGGTTAGACAAACACCCATCAGGGACTAGAAAACCTCTCCAGTCTGGTCCCTTCCAGGCCTGGGATTCTGTGATAGAATCTCCCATGTTCCCATGCCACAGTGTGAACCTGGAAGTAGGACCCATTGACCATGGAATAAACTGTCTCAAATTATTATTATCTCTGTTAAGCTGCTTAGTAGAGAGCTTTGTAGCTTGGTTAATGAGAGCTACTTAAAAGAGGAAGAGAAGGGACTGGGATGTTGGCCCTCAGAACCATTATACGCTACCTGCCCCCATGAAATGCATTCTTTGCCCTGTTTCCTTTCCTAGGTGCCCTGGGCAGAACTGATATCAAGCAGCCAGTCACTGCAGAAACGTCTGAGGGAAGAGAACTGAACCTGACTTGCACTCACCCCTCAGTTACAGATGAATGGATTTTCTGGTACCGGCAATTCCCAAGGCAGGGACCTCACTTTATAGCTAAGGGATACAGCAAAACAAGTCCGAGCACCGAGCCAGAGGGAGCTTTGCACATCTCTGAGGACAGAAAATCCAGCGCCCTGTCCCTGCGCAGGGCGAGCCTGGCGGACGCAGCGGTGTATCACTGCGCTCTGAGCGACACAGTGTGACAACCAGGGGCGGCCCCTGGACAGTTAATATCCCACTCCAGGGCTGAGCAGCGGGGAGCGCCGAGAGAGAGGCAGAGGGGTCCCAGGGAGAGAGGTGAAATGACTCAGGCATTTAAGGAACAAAAGAACACTTACAAAATCTACATATAGATACACAAACTCTCCCCCCACCCCCCAGTCAATCCATTGCTGAGCCAAGGTGTCAAATCTTCAGCCCTGCGACTGAAGTCCCCTCTGTTGATAAATGCAAAGTAATGCACATTGGGAAACAATCCCAACTATACATATAAAATGATGGGGTCTAAATTAGCTGTTACCACTCAAGAAAGAGATCTTGGAGTCGTGGATAGTTCTCTGAAAACATCCACTCAATGAGCAGTGGCAGTCAAAAGCTAACAATGTTGGTCATCATTAGGAAAGAGACAGATAATAAGACAGAAAATATCATAATGCGTCTATATAAATCCATGGTACAGCCACATCTAGAATACTGCGTGCAGATGTGGTCACCCCATCTCAAAAAAGATATATTGGAATTGGAAAGGGTTCATAAAGGGGCAATAAAATGATTGAGGGTATGGAACAGCTCCCATATGAAGAGAGATTAACAAGACTGGGACTTTTGCTTGGAAAAGAGATGATTTAGGGGGATATGATAGAGGTCTATAAATTTATGACTGGTGTGGAGAAAGTAAATAATGAAGTGTTATTCACACCTTCTCATAATAGAAAACCTAGGGGTCACTAAATGAAATTAATAGGTAGCAGGTTTAAAACAAATAAAGGGAAGTATTTCTTCACACAATGCACCATCAACCTGTGGAACTCTTTGTCAGAGGATGTTGTTGTGACGGTACCTCCCATAAGGCTTTGTGGGAATATGACATAACTGGAATATGTTTTGTGCTGCCTGTGCCAGGTACATATCTCTGTAAAGGTTATGGTCTACTATATCTATTCATCCCTTTTGTACACATGTATCATTTTGTACTTGAGGTTAAGAATATGGATTGTATACTTGATTGCTTAAGGTCTGTGAGGCATTGGGTCAGCCTCTTTAGGAAGGAATTCACTAGGTTAAGTACCCGGTCGGGGAACAATGCATCTTGGAATGCTTCAATCCACATAAGAAGTCTTCCTGGAGACATGCAAGATACCATGTGGGTAATGGCTGCTACCTGCAAGTCCTGTGTCATGCATGGGCATGTGACCTGCCCATGTGATTCCGAATCTCCCTTCTGTGACTGGATTCTACAGAGGGAGAGGAGGGGGTCTCCACCCACTAGAGACAGTCTATTTAAACCCGGGTGAGACCCCTCCATTTTGTCTTCAGCTGGCTAAAGAAGGAGCCTCTCCACCCCCACAGGACACTTGAAGGAAACTGAAAACTACAGGGGGTGTGAGTGATTGCTGGACCCAGGCTAAAAGAAGATTAGCCTGTAAAAGGGAACATTTTGGAACTGGTGAGGATCTTATCTGTATTTAGTGCAATTAGACATAGATTTGCGTATTTTATTTTATTTTGCTTGGTAACTTCTTTTGTTCTGTCTGTTACTACTTGAAATCACTTAAATCCTACTATCTGTATTTAATAAAATCACTTTCTACTTATTAATTAACTCAGAGTATGTATTAATACCTGGGGGAGCAAACAGCTGTGCATATCTCTCTATCAGTGTTATAGAGGGCGAACAATTTATGAGTTTACTCTGTATAAAGCTTATACAGGGTAAAACGGATTTATCTGGGTTTAGACCCCATTGGGAATTGGGCATCTGAGTGTTAAAGGCAAGCAGGCTTCTGTGAGCTGTTCTCAGGTAAACCTGCAGCTGGTTATTCGGACTCTTGGGTCTGTGTCTGGAGCAGACGGGCGTGTCTGGCTTCAGCAGCAAGACAAGAGTGCTGAAAACACTGAGCTAGCAGGGAGAATAGAAACAGAGGTGGCCTTGGCACATGAGCTGGCAGCTCCCAAGTGGGTTTCTGTGAACCAACCCGTCACAGTTGTGAAGGCCAAGACCATAGCAGGATTCAAAAAAGAACTAGATAAATTCATGGAGGATAGGTCCATCAATGGCTATTAGCCAGGATGGGCAGGGATGGTGTCCCTAACCTCTGTTTGCCAGAAGCTGGGAATAAGGGACAGGGGATGGATCACTTGATGATTCCCTGTTCTGTTCATTCCCTCTGGGCCACCTGGCACTGGCCACTGTCAGAAGACAGGATACTGGGCTAGATGGACCTTTGGTCTGACCTAGTAGGGTTGTTCTTATGTTTTCTTACCCTGATGGGTACAGTACACTGAGACTATATTAACATGAGGAAGTTTCATTAGTTTAATTACAGTCATTTTTTAGAGATTTAGTTAAACCAATGAAGGTGTGTGAAGATACTAAAGTTGGCTATGCAACACAATTATCACACTAAAATATAAAGTCTACTATATTCCCCACAAATCTACCCCTATTTCCCATCAATACACCCTATTTCATATCACTAGATCAAAATTTTCCCATATCCTATCGATATACCCTGTTTCTAACCAACATACCATAATGCCCATCGATTTGCCCTATTTCTCAACAGTATCTCCTATTTATCATCAGTATCCTCACCTTTTCCACAAATATACTCCCATTTCCCTTCAATATACTCTATATCCAATCAACGTATCGCCATTGCTCATCAATTCATTTCCCCCAACAAAATAACATATTCCCTATCAATAGACTCAGTTCCCACAAATAGACTCCCATTTATGATCAATATACCCCATTCCCATAAATATCTCCCCCCATCCCATCAATACATCCCTATTTTCCATCATGACACCCCTGTTCAGTGGATGCCTTTAACCACAAGGAGCCTGTGTTTCATCTTCACAATAATATTTCATCTCTGCATGACCCGCCCTTTCTTCTGTCCTCTGGTGTCTTATGAACTCTGAGCCTCTTGCAGTCCAACCCCTCCTCTTTCTGTTCGAGCCCTGTTTAAAATACTGTCACTGCAGCTCAACGGAAGTGACAGATGTGAAGGAACCACCCATTCAGGAGGCTGTTAGCACCCACACAGACAGCTGAACAGGAAAAGCGAAGAACCAAACCACGATTTTCGGCTTTACTCTGAAACAGACAATTTTCTGGTTGCTGTGAGAAATAAAAAGGCGGATTCCTTCCTGATAATTGGGTTTTGGGCGGGGTGTGTGTGTGATAACAGCAGTTCAGGTTAAGAACCGGTGACTTCCCACCATGTTTTTCACCTCGGGGTCAATTATTTTGCTGGTTGCGATTTCAAGTGAGTAGCATTTTCATGTGTCCAGCTGGAAATATTTACTATTGCCATTTTGCAAAACCGAACCACTCTTAAAAAGCCTAGGCTCGGGAGGGTTAAATGTTTAAGGGGGCTGGATGCAATTAAAGTTAAGGTTACCCTAAATAATGGGGTCTAGGCATCTAAATCACTTAGGGTGAGAATATTTAAAGTTGCCTAAGATTATAGTGTTTAGAATAAATATCTGTTCTTTTTCCCCCCAGAAGGGACGTTCGGAAACTCGGTCACACAAACTGAAGGCACAGCTATTGTCAAAGAAGGAGCACCTTTGGTTATTGAGTGTACCTATGAGTCTATCCTATTCCCTTATCTCCTCTGGTATATTCAACACCCCCATAAAGCACCGAAGTTATGGCTGAGAGACAAAACATCAGGGGGTGGCCAAGATGAAGGGGACAAGCTGGGGTTCTTCGCTGACCATGTCCAAGACAAGAAATCCTTCCATTTGAAGAAAAGCTCCAGTGAAATGAACGACTCTGCGGTCTATTACTGCGCCTTCAGAGACACAGTGATTGCAACCATCAGGGGAGCTGAACAAGAATCCACTGAGAGAGGATGAAGCACAGAAACTCTAGACTTCTGTCTCTGAAAACAAAATCCAACATGTTATATTTTCATAACTTGACTTCATTATGGTATATAAAGTACCTCCAGGGAAAGCAGAGGAAAGAGCTGCAATGTAGTGGAGAGACGAATGAAAAGAACCATTGGCTGGAAAATAAGCCCAGACAAATTCAAATGAGAAATAAAGTGTACTGTTAAAAAAAGAAACACAGAGAGGAGAACAAACCAACAAGGGAAGGGATGACTTCTCCATCTCTTAGCATCTTAAAAAGCAAGACATTTTGCTTTTCTGGAATGTATGCTTTTGTCAAACACTGGTCGTTGGGCTCAATCAGGGCCGGCTCCAGGCACCAGCCGAGCAAGCTCGTGCTTGGGGCGGCAGATTCTATGGGATGGCATTCCACCCAATCCTAGGGCGGCACGGCCGCTTCGTTCTTTTTTTTCTTTTGGTTTTTTTTTTTGCCCCCCTCTAGGGGGCGGCAGTGTGGAGGAGGGGAGCGCCCTGCTGGGAGCGGGCTGCGCACTCCGTCTGCTCCAGCCCGTGCCAGGTCTGTAACAAGCCTGGCAGGGCAGCCGGCGTCCTTCCCTCCCCGCCGACGGGAGCGGAGCCCTCCCAGCAGGCGGTGAGGCAGTGGGGGCCGCACGGTGAGCGCCCTGCTGAAGCCCTGGCCGGGCCACGTCTGCAGCGCAGGGAGTCCCCCTGCACTCTGGCTCCGGCCGCCCAGCATTTTTTTTCCCCCCCTGCTTTGCCACTCCGGCTGCACCGCAGGTTTTTTGTTTTTTTTTTTGCTTTGCCGTTCTGGCTGCCCTGATTTTTTTTTCCTTGGGGCGACAAAAAAGCCAGAGCCGGCCCTGGGCTCAATGCAGGGGTAACTGGGTGACATTCTTATAGCTTGTGTTACACAGGAAATCTGACTAGATAATCTACTCACCCCTTCAGGGGTTAGAAGCTATGACTCTCATAAAAACATAAGAATGGGCATGCTCGGTCAGACCAATGATCCATCTAGCCCAGTGTCCTATCTTCCTATATTGGCAGGGCCGGCTCTATGCACCAGTGCTCCAAGCATGAGCTTGGGGCGGCACTTTCCAAGGGGTGGCACTCCGGAGGTGAGCTGCGGTGGTGGGGGGTGCGGGGAGGGCCGCAGGAAATAACCCTGGGGGGGGGGAAAGCAGAGGAACCACCCCCCACCGCTGCAGCTCACCTCCGCTCTGCCTCCTCCCCCAGCACACCACCGCTCCGCTTCTCCCCCCTCCCTCCCAGGCTTGCCTGGGAGGGAGGGGTAGGAGGGGAAATGCAGCAGGACCGGGGGAGGAGGCGGGGCCGGGGATTTGGGGACTGGGTTGGAATGAGGTGGGGAAGGGGCGGAGTTGGGGTGGGGCGGGGGGGCGGGGGAAATTTTTTTTGCTTGGGGCGGCAAAAACTTGGAGCTGGCCCTGTACATTGGCCTGTGCCAGATGCTTCAATGAGAATGAACAGAAGGGGACAATTTATTCAGTGCTCCATCCCATCATCCACCCCAGCTTCTGGCAGTCAGAGATTTAGGGAGTATAGGGTTGTGCATCTGAACATCTTGGCTAGTAGCCACTGATGGACCTGTCCTCCATTAACTTATCTAGTTCTTTTTTCAACTGAGTTATACTTTTGACCTTCACAATATCCCCTGACAAAGAGTTGCAAAAGTTAACTGTGCATTGTGTGAATAAGTACTTCTGTTTGTTTTAAACCTGCTGCCTATTAATTTCATGGGTGACCCCTGGTTCTTGAGTTATGTGAAGGGCTTAAAAACAATTCCTTACTCACTTTTTTCAGACCGTTCATGATTTCATAGTCCTCTATAATATGAAACAGGATGAAACCTCAGCTGGTGGAAATCTGTGTGGATCCATTTATCTAGATGAAGTATGGGTCTGTCAGGGTTCCCTCCCCACTCTGAACTCTGGGGCACAGATGTGGGGATCCGCATGAAAGACCCCCTAAGCTTATATTCCACGAGTTTAGGTTAAAAACTTCCCCAAGGCACAAATTCCTTTCCTTGTCCTTGGATGGTATTGCTGCCACCACCAAGTGATTTAAACAAACATCCAGGGAGGGGCCACTTGGAGCCCTATCCCCCCCCCAAAAAATATCCCCCCAAGCCCCTTCACCGCCTTCCCTGAGGGGCCTTGAGAATAATATACCAACCGATAGGTTAACAAAGTGAGCACAGACCAAATCCCTGGTTTTAGGACACTGAAAATCAATCAGGTTCTTAAAAGAAGAATTTTATTAAAGAAAATAAATAAAAGAATCACACCTGCAAAATCAGGATGGAAGATAGCATTACAGGGTAAATAAAAAGATTTTAAACCCAGAGGATTCCCCTCTGACTCTGTTTCCCAGTTACAAAACAGGAATAAATTACCTCTTAGCGTAGGGGAAATTCACAAGCTAAAACAAAAGATAATCTAACACATTTCCTTGCTATTACTTACCATTTCTGTAATTTTAGATGTATCATTTCAGGATATTTTTAGGAGATGTGTTTTCCTGTTCTGGTCCCTCTCTCTGTCCGAGAGGGCATAAACAACCCCCGGCCCTCCCCCCAAGATTTGAAAGTATCTTCTTTCCCCATTGGTCCTTCTGGTCAGGTGCCAACTAGGTTAATTGAACTGATTAACCCCTTACAAGTAAGTGATTCTGTACCTCTGGCCAAGAGGGATTTTATATTACTGCATACATAAAGGTTGTTACCTTTCCCTTTATATTTATGACAATATGTAACAGTATGAAACCTCAGCTGGTGGAAATCTGTGTGGATCCATTTATCTCAATGAAGCTATGGATCTTTAGACCATTCGGGTTTATGGTACATTAAATACGAATATTTGTATTGCATATTTTTAATTATTTCTTCCCTCTGCCTGCTTTAAAGCAGGCTGTTCTCTGGGTTTTAAAATGATGTTTAATGTCACAAAACCCACAGGTTTTCAATAAAATTAGGGAATGGGAGCAGGTTCCTCTGCTGGCTTCAATGAGCATGGCTGCATGGTAGAGTCAAGGGATCTGCAGCAATCCACATTAGCTGAGGATTTAGGTCATAAGCATGGCAATTCTGCAGGGGACCCATGGTCCAGCTGTGATGATGATAACAGGAGCCCCTGTTGTGCTAGGCACTGTCCAGTTTTGTCATCAAATCTGCTTACAATCCAAGTGTAAGAGGAGACAATATATGGGTGCAGCGAAACAGAGGGAGGAATACAAAGGAAACACTGAAAGGACATTGGGTAACATGACCCGCTGTGGTCTCAGCACAAGAGCTGCCTAATCTGGTTCAGCATGATGTATATATATAGCTTCTGGGCCATGAGCCCCACACTGCACCACGGGGTGTTACAGGATGCACAAACACCTCCCCAGCCACCCAGGAGCTCCTTCTGCCTTCATTCACCCTGAAACAGGCTAATGTAGCCCCTCCTCTTTCTGTACCCAAGGCCTCACTTCACCCCAGGGTTCCTTGGTCTATACAGAGTCTCTGGAGACAGAGAGAAAGTGACCTGAGGTACCTAAAGACTAAGGCCTTGTCTACACTTGCAAGTTGGAGCCCATTAAATCAGCCCCGGGCTCCCTAACTCCTGAGGTGTCCACATTGGCAAGGCACGTAGAGCACCCGGACTCTGCGGGTGGAGCGCCTCTGGTAATCCACCTCCACGAGAGGCATAGAGCTTTCTGCACCCCGGCTGGAGCACCGTGACACCAGTGTTGACACCCTGGTCTATTAACACGCTCTGATCAGTCTCCAGAAGTGTCCCACAATGCCTATTCTAGCCACTCTGGTCATCACTTTGAACTCTACTGCTCTGCCCTCAGGTGACCAACCGTCAGACCCGCCCTTTAAATTCTCTGGGAATTTTGAAAATCCCCTTCCTGTTTGCTCTGCAAGGTGTGGAGTGCTCTCAGCGAATCTTTCCAGGTGACCATGGCTCCACGCGCCAGGCGAGCCTCAGCATGGAGCAATGCCAAGGTGCTGGATCTCATCAGTGTTTGGGTGGAGGAAACTGTCCAGTCTCAGCTGCGCTCCAGCCGTAGGAATTACGATACCTTCGGGCAGATATCAAGGGCCATGATGGAAAGGGGCCATGACCAGGACGCACTGCAGTGCAGGATTAAAGTGAAAGAGCTGCTGAATGCCTACCGCAAAGCCCGCGAGGCAAACAGCCGCTCGGGTGCTCCCCCCACGACCTGCCGATTCTACAAAGAGCTGGATGCGATAATTGGGGGCGACCCCACCTCCACTCCAAAGAGCAGCATGGACATTTCAGAGTCCATGGCAGCCCAGAGTGCAACAAGGCAGGAGGAGGAGAGTGGGAGCAAGGGTGCTGAGGACGAGGGGGGCCCAGAGCCAGAGGATGGCCCGGAACCCCTAGATGCAGGCAGCCAGGAGCTGTTTTCAAGCCAGGAGTAAGGTAGCTAGTTGCAGCGGATGGTGCTTTGGGAAGAACAAACAGCACATGAGGTGCCCGGTAAGCAGCTTTTATTTTGGGAAGGAAGTTATTAGTTGCGGGCTCTTGGGGCGAGGAGGGTTGGGGCTGTGTTCATGCCTAGATGTGGAATAGGGCATTGATGTGCTCTCTCACATCGCAGGAATCGGCCTCAGTGATCTCATCGAAGGTCTCATGCAGAAGCTGGGCAATGCGCTTGCGCAGGTTCCTTGGCAGAGCCACTGTGGTCCTTGTCCCAGTCAGGCTAACGTGTCCGCACCACTGTGCCGCGAGGGGCAGGGGGACCATTGCTCCACACAGTGAAGCTGCATATGGGCCAGGGCGGAAGCCACATTGCAGTAGAAGACCCTCCCTTGCTTCCCAGGTCACCCTCAGCAGCGAGATATCTTCCAGGATGAACTCCTGTGGAAAATGTGGGGACGGTTTTCAGTATAGGGGCCCCCTGCAGCTGTTAGCTCTCCCCAAGGTACAGAAACCCAGAGGACAGTACAGCCCTGAATCAGCCCTTGCCCCTGCGCTTACTCACCATTTTGGAGATCCTGTGGGTTATGTGTGCTCGCTTTGGGACGGGCAAATTATGCTATTGTGTAGACTGTGCTTGTCTTTAAGTATGGGGGAATCATTGCTCTGTCTGGTGTGAACAATGCTGCCTCTGTTAAGTGTTGCATTTTGGCTTTACAGATGCAACCTTAAGAACTCAGCTGTACACGTTATCACCAGCCGAAAAGCTGCAAAGACTCAGGAAGTGGCCACATAGATGCAAAGAAGACATGCTGCATGAAGTAATGCAGCCTTCACTTAATGAGGATCTAAAAGCGCAGGAGTGGAGGGAGAGGGAAAGCAGGATCCGCCAGGAAAATGCTGTGCACTGGTGGCGAAGCACGGAGCACCGGCAGCAAAGCACAGATCGGCTGATAAGCATCATGGAGCGCCAAGCAGACTCTATCCAGGCGCTCGTAGCCATGCAGGCAGAGCACTACCGTGACCCCCCTCCCCCACAGCCCTTGTCCCAAAACTCTTTCCCTTGTGCCCCCATGTCACCTCCAACCCACTTTCCCCAACATCCGGGTTCTTACCACCACCACCAGCTGCCTCCAACACCTGTAGCTTCACCACCCAGCCCTGAAAACTACGACCCTTACCCTCTGCACTCAACCCCCCTCACCATGCAGTATAGACATCCTGAAGTGCAGCACTCATTGCACAGCACTCCAGACAGGACATACACAAATCTGTGATTGTACCGTTCCCCACCCCACCCCTTTGCCCTTTCTGATTCCCAAGCAGTTGTGTTTCTTTCAATAAATGAATTTTCTTTTCAATAAATGGATTTTTTGGCTTTGAAAACATTCTTTATTATTGCATAAAGTAAAAGATACCTTAGCCCAGGAAAGAAACAGGTGCTGAAAGTCAGTGTAGCAAACACAGATTCCTACTAACATTGTAATCACTGCACTTCACTCCCGTGCAGGGAACCAGACATTACTGCTGGTTTTCAGCCTCAAATTGCTCCCTCAAGGCATCCCTAATCCTGGCATCCCCGTGCTGGTCCCGTCTAATAGCCCTGCTCTCTGGCTATGCAAATTCAGCCTCCAGGTGTTGAACATCGGAGGTCCATGCCTGAGTGAATCTTTCACCCTTCACTTCACAAATATTATGGAGGGTACAGCACGCGGATATAACCGCGGGGATGCTGTTTTTGGCCAAGTCCAGATTCCCATACAGAGATCACCAGTGGCCCTTTAAATGGCCAAAAGCACACTCCACAGTCATTCGGCACCGGCTCAGCCTGTAGTTGAACCATTCCTTGCTGCTGTCAAGGCTCCCTGTGTAGGGTTTCATGAACCATGGCATTAACGGGTAAGTGGGGTCTCCAAGGATCACAATGGGCATTTCAACTTCCCCTAAGGTGATTTTCTGGTCCGGAAACAAAGTCCCGGCTTGCAGCTTCCTGAACAGGCCTGTGTTCCAAAAGATGCATGTGTCATGCACCTTTCCAGACCAGCCTGCGTTAATGTCCATGAAATGCCCATGGTAATCCACAAGCGGCTGGAGAACCATCGAGAAATACCCTTTCTGATTTATGTACTCGGAGGCTAGGTGATCTGGTGCCAGAATTGGAATGTGCGTGTCATCTATTGCCCCCCCCCCACAGTTAGGGAAACCCATTTGTGCAAAGCCATCCACAATGTCCTGCATGTTACCCGGAGTCATGGTTCCTCTTACCAGGATGCAATTAATGGCTCTGCAAACTTGCATCAACATGATTCCAACAGTAGACTTGTCCACTCCATACTCCGTACTCCGATCGGTAGCTGTCTGGAGTAGCCATTTTACAGATTGCAATTGCCACCCGCTTCTCCACTGGCAGGGCAGCTCTCAATCTCGTGTCCTTGCGCCGTAGGGTGGGGGCATCATCACAGGGCCGGCTCCAGGCACCAGACGACAAAGCACGTGCCTGGGGCGGCACGTTGTAAGANTCATCAGCACCATCGAGATGGGAATATAAAAATTAGAACAGAACAGAGGAAATACAACTAGAATAAAGTAGAAAACAATAATCCTTTTTTAATTCTGCTAAAGACTTGACACCAATTACTTCTTGTAGCAATGAATTCCACAGGCTAACTGATGGCCATGTTCAGGTATTTCCATGAGCTAAAATAAGTAAGCTTGGCAGAATTCGATTTTTATATATATAATAAATTAAATTTGACAATAAAAAAATGCTTAAAATGAACATTGATACCATGAATATATATAAAATATTTTGACTCAGTTTATTTTTAAGCATGTTTTTTTCATTCTGTCAGATTTAATTTTGACAGTTGTGAAAAATTGTGGATTTAAAACTTTTTTAGTGATTTAAATTTTCACAGTTGCAGGAGATTCTGGCGGAGTCAGACAAGGGGGTTATCAAGTAATAATTAATGAGAACTGAGGAGGAGATTCAAAAAGTTATTTTTTTATAACCATTAAAAACACAAAAATTGTGATCACATGCCAAAATATTCAATATAAATATCCTTAAATCAAACTCTAATAATTTCTCAAGAACATACTATCTATCCCTTTCTTAATGATTCCCAACATTCTGTTCGTTTTTTTGACTGCCGCCCCGCTGCACATTGAGTGGATGGTTTCAGAGAACTATCCACAATGACACCAAGATCTCTTTCCTGGGTGGTAACATCTAATATATGTATAAAATACATGTATGTATGCGTTCAGATTAATATTAAAATCAGATTTTTATTACCTTTGCACTGTTCTAAGCTGTACAAACCACCACTCCCTTCTTCTGGGATCTCTGTGCTGGGTTCGTACCCATGTAATCTCAGCACTGCAGAAACATTACTGCATTTGTCCAACAGACACCACTGTGGTACTGGGAAATGTCTTACTACCCCCATTTTATTATAAACGGGGAAAGGGAGGTACCTTCTATTTATGCATACATAAATAGAAGGTATGTATGCATGGCGAGTTTACAAAGAAACTTGGGTGTGGTGAAGAAGAACATGCTTTTAGGTGCCTACAAAATCATTAGGCTTTACAACACCCGAGTTCGGTGCCCAGGCTCCCTATATAATGAGCTGGGAGAGACAGATACCTCCGAATGGGATCCAGAAAAGCCAGCAGGCGAGGCGGCTCCTCTAGCCAAAGGGAGATGCCAAGCTGAGTGGCCTGTGATAGGTGCCTAGATCTGCGCTGTAGGGAAATGCCTCTCTCTGAGATTGTCACTTGCAAACCCTCTCTTGCCATTAAGCTTGGGGGGGGGGGGGGGGGGGGGGGGGGGGGGGGGGGCCCTNGTAACTTTCAGCCCCATAGCTAGGGTACTCACTGGGCTATGGGATATTCGTGGGGGACGGCGCAGGGGACCTCAGTGTTTTCTATTGAAGCTGTTCCACTGTGGATAAATAATTTGAAAAAGTCTATTGGAGCAGTTTTATTTCAGTTTTTATTCACAGGGGAACAGCTCTTTCAGGCCAAGTTGAGGGAGCCCCCCCCCCCCCCCCCCCCCCCCCCCCCCCCCCCCCCCCCCCCCCCCCCCCCCCNCCTATAGGGGAATATCCAATAGGCGAGGTCTGGGCACACTTACTGGGATGGTCTTAGCAGGTGAGTTAGGTGCAGGGTCACCCCATCTTCCTCCAGCTTGGGAATCACTCGGGTTTAGGCCTCCATTTTTCTGTCATGGCAGTGTGCATCCTCAGAGGCAAACACAAAAAACACAAAAACAAAATTGTATTGGAAAAAAATTAAGCACTAAGTGATTTTAGGCCACTACAAGGCTTGGGGGCAGCTGACGGGGGTTTTGTGAATCCCAGAAAGGCCTGGTTCTGGGATTTAGGCACCTAGCTGCCACTCCGGGTGCCGGAGTCCCTTTGTGAATCTAGCCCTTTGGTGCCTTAAGATGGAGATAGGCGCCTAGAGGGATTCAATGAGAGTTAAGCATCTAGGAGATTTTAAAATACCAGTAAACCTCTATTTTGCTTCATTAGGCACCTTAATACCTATAATAATCAGAGTCTAAATGACTTGCCCAAAGAGTCACCCAGGACATTTTTCAGAGTAGCAGCAGTGTTAGTCTGTATCAGCAAAAAGAACGAGGAGTCCTTGTGGCACCTTAGAGACTAAATGTGTTAGTCTCTAAGGTGCCACAACTACTCCTCGTTCTTCTTTCCAGGAAATTTGTGGCAGACCATGGAATCAAAGCCGGGTTACTTAGTATCTTTTAAGGGTAATTTTCAAAAACTGTTAAACGTCCCGTAATTCAGACATTAAAATATAGCCTCACTTTCAAAAATCCTCTGGAGAGAGACCCCCAGATAAAATATCCCATGAGAGACAGCAGATTTTCGCAAAGGCCCAAATAAATCCGTTAGTCTTTTAAGTGCCACCGGACTCCTCGATGTTCTTGTTTTATTTGAGGGGTGGCCGTGTTCTCTGGATCTGTGAAAAGCGACAAAGAGTCCCGTGGCACCTTATAGACTAAGAGACGTTTTGGAGCATAAGCTTTCGTGGGTGAATACCCAGTTCCTCAGAGACCCACGAAAGCTCATGCTCCAAAACGTCTGTCTATAAGGTGCCAGAGGACTCTTTGTCGCTTGTTTTATTTGACATTCACTAGAGGGCGCTCCACACCTTCATATCCATATTTTAATTTACATTACGGTGTGTGTGTGTGTGTGTGTGTGTGTGTGTGTGAGAGAGAGAGAGAGAGAGAGAGTAACTTGGAACCAGAAGCTGAATGAGTTTGCCTCGTTGTGTGGCGTCACAAGCTGAGAGGGAGGAGAGAAAGGTCACGGAGGAAGCAGGTTTCATCTTTAGGACATGAATGATCATTTTCAAAAACACAGGGGAGGAGGAGGAGATATTCTATAACTAGCTGCAGATCTAGTAACAACACGAGGATAACGTGAAGCTGCAAAATGCTCTTGTACGTGGCTGTACAGCTCTGGCTTCTGCTTCCGCAGTCAGGTGACACTAAAAACTTTCATTTAAAATAAAGGCCTTTACAAAGACCAAAAAGTAAAGGTTTCTGAACAAAGAAATCGTAGGAGGAAATTTGTTTTCCTTTGCAAAGAGACAGTCAGGTTAGCATCAAAGTCATCAATGTGCTGGGAGGAGGAAGAGATGTTTCTGAGGAGTGATTCAGACCTATACGATACCGGTTGAACTTTTCACAGGCGCACAAGGGAGTGAGGGATCCAAGTGCCACGGAGTTTAAAAGTTCCAGCCACACAGAGATCGATGTTTAAAGCTTTTCTTTCCCTCCACAGGTCTTGCACAAAGTGACTCTGTGGACCAGTCTCCTCCAGAAGTGAGAATCTTAGAGGAACAAAGTGTAACTTTACACTGTAACTTCACCACTCTTGACACAAGCCCGTATCTGTTTTGGTACCGGCAGTATCCGAACCAGCCTCCCCAGCATATACTGACTAAAACGAAGTTTGATGCTCCGGATCAGACGCTTGTCCAGGGAAAATTCTCAGCATCTTTGTACATGGATAATAAAACGGTTCCCTTCAAGATTGAGGCTGTTTCTCACCAGGAGAGCGCTGTGTATTACTGTGCTCTGAGACCCACAGTGGGGGAGAAATGCATCTCCGCTCCTACAAAAAGTTGCTTAGGGAAACATGATAGAATCATATAAACACGGGGCTGGAAGGGACACGGAAAGGCATTTACTCCAGCCCCCTGTGATGAGGCAGGACCAAATGTGCATGGATTATCCTGGACAGGTGTTTGTCTAATCTGTTCTTTAAATGAAACTGTTTTTCCCTGATATTCTATTAATCTTCTTTAAGAAAATTTAGTTCCTGCACTTTGCCCTGCTGTATGTTCCTCTGATTTTTTATTATTAATGAAGATTCTTTGGATTAAAATACATTTCTTATTGAAAAGACTGTAAGCCATAAATGGCAAAAGTTAGAACAAGGGTTACTAATTTAGTTTAACTTTTAATAATATTTTGTCACTACTATAATTTCAGATGAATGAAAGCTATATTCAGGAGCCCTCCCCCAGAGTTATGACATATATCAGGCAACAAGTTTATCAAAACAAGTCTGGCACTTCTAGGGGAGAAGAGAACTCTATCTATAAAGGTGTAACCGATAGGCTGCAAATTACATCACCAACAAGACGCGTGGCGTGCATTCACTCCCCTTCCCCCCATGAAATCCAATACACCTGAGCCCAGTTTAATCCAAGCCAACTCTACTCAAATCAAGCCAACCTGGCTAAACCCTGTATCCAGCTGAACCGATCCCAACACAATCCATTCAAGCCCAACCCAAAGCAGTGTAACCTAACTCAATTCAATGAAATTCAATCCCAAATCCAACTCGGGTGATTACAGCCCAAATCAACCGAATCCAAACCCATGGAAACTCAGTTCAACTCAATCCATTCCAAACCCCCTCCTCCCCCCCCCGAAAAAAAACAAACTCAAAGAAACCCAACCCAGTCGAATTCAACGCAACACAATCCAAACAAAAGCACAGACAAAAGCCCCAAACAAATGAAAATGGAACATTTTCTCAGCAAGACTGCAGCCCTTTGAAATATTTTAATGAACAGCAAAATGTTGCACTATTATTTCCCACTGCCACCCACCTCTCTGCCTAATCTCAGTTGAAAACAGACCCCACTGTTTGTAACAGCCCTAAAAGTTTACAGCTCACGGGTAGGTACCCGGTTCTCAGTAAAGAACTCTCAGAACGGGAATTCCTTTTCCAGTCTGATCCCGCAAAGCTCAATACTCGGGTATTCAGGGAACCCTTCGCAGCCTGTGTGCATCAATCCCGACTTTTCCTGAATGACGCCCATGAGCGCACTCGGGTATAACTTATCCTCCAGTGGGTCTTTTGCGAAGCATTCAACTTGAATATTTAAATGTGATATTTGCAGATATTAAATATACATAATAATATATTTCTAAAAGAATTTCGCTTCAGTGTTTTTGAAATAGCCGATATTTTAGAAACACTGAAGCCAAATTATTTTAGAAAAAAAATCCGTGGGACTCCTACACTCATTGTGCACCGGTGAACAGGAATCCTTGAGAAACTGGTTGTAGGGAGGTGGGGTCCTAGATTTGTCCATTTTATAATTTACTCTTTGTACCACAAATCACGGTGTAAACACCTGCAAAGGAAGTCGCACTTACCAGCAAACCAAGACATGTTAAAGAAGGCCTGAAAACGCCGTTCACAAGCGGAACCAACCTCTCTTCGTTTCATGTGGGTTAGGGAGGGATCTCACTTCCACATACGCCCTTAGTAGGCGAGTGGCTGAAGAAATGCGGCGAGTTTAACACATTCAGGCAGGACGCTGTCTCTTCAGGGCTGAAGGGTTCAGGGTGGAATTGAAACCTGAGCCACTTTGCTTAACACAATGAGCAAACGTTTGATGTTCGGCCTTTTTATTTTCACTCTATATCCAGGTAGTTGGTCGTCGAGTTAAACGGATTACTCCCGAATCTCTCCCTCTTTCTCTTTTACACACACACACACACACACACACCTCCCCCTTTTCAGTGTGTGTGTGTGTCTCTCTCTGTCCCCATACTCCCCTCTCTCAATCTACTAAAGTATAGAAGTGAGCTCTCAGACTGCACACAACTGCTATATTTTCTCTCTCCATTTCTTGTTGCAGGTGCGGTGTTGGGTGACTCGGTCCAGCCCAGGGAACCGCAGATGTCTGGAGCTGAAGGCGGCTCCGTGACCCTCAGCTGTTCTTATGAGTCTAGCTACACTGCTGGTGTCTATCTCTCCTGGTACCGTCAGTACCCGAACCGAGCCCCGCAGTACATCCTGCGAAGAGGAACGAAGGAAGTCAGATCTGTCAGTGATACCGCAGACTTCGCCCAGGAGAGGTTTTCTTCCCAGGCTGATGACAGCTCCACAGTTCTGAACATCACAGCCCTGGAGCTGGCGGACACAGCGGTGTATCTCTGCGCCCTGCAGCGGGCACAGTGACAGAGCCTCACAGCAGAGCTGTGCAAAACCCCTCCCTTCCCTTCACCTTCAGGGGCTCGGCATGGAAGAGGGACCATAGAGAGCGTCCCCAGAACCCAGCATTCGCCCCCAGGGAGGGATGCAGCGCTGGGCCACAGCTCAGACAGACAGGTGCTGTCCTCCCTGTCAACGTCTCGCCGATATATATATATAACACACACACACACACACACAATGCATTATTCCTATAGGGTCTCTTGAAGATGCCACCCATCAAAACAAACAGATACATGCATCCATAAATACATGTCAATGCATCGATGCCTTCTTGCCTTCCTCACGGCTCTTAAATCCCAGCCCAAATGTTTAAACGCAGCGGGGTCTGTCTTTGTCAGTATCTTGGCAGCACCCAGAACAATGGAGCCCTGATGTCAGCTGAGGCTAGACTTACCCACAGGGCCCTGCGTCCTCCTCCTCATGCCCCGCACTCATCGCAGAACTTGGGCGTTTTACACAATTACTTAATGACAAAAGACTCGGAGATCCAAAAAGTCAAAACTATGTGACCATTAAGACATGATGTTGACATTTCATATGCCGAAGTAAACAGACTTAAATCAAATTCCAAGCAGTATTGTTCTTAACTGAGTTTTACAGCTAGGCAAAGGATTATCAGTGGAAATATTTATACCTGGTGTGTGTGTGTGTGTGTGTGTGTGTGTGTGTGTGTGTGTGTGTGTGTGTGTGTGTGTGTGTGTGTGTGTGTGTGTGTGTTGAAATCCCCATTTATTGACTTTTACTGCTAGAAATATAATCCCCCCAAGCCTATATATAGGGCATAAAGAAGGTGCTCATTTCGTGGATTCATTTGGCAAAGTTTTATGACTGGCTGCTAGCCTGATGTCAACTCTCCTGCTTTTTCAGTCAGGTTTGGGACTGGCAGAGTTACAACCACTAATACTAGCCACTAAGCAGGTGTTAAATGGGGAAGTCTAGGGAGAAGATTTTTTTTTCTTAAGAAGCAACGAAACATTTCCCCCAAACTCCTGTAACTAAGGAATGGTTTGTAGGAATAATCTTTGAAATAATCTCTTCTGGAGATAAGTAACACAGAGATACACAGATTTTTAAGTTTGATCCCTTGGATAACAAGGGCTAGAGAATGTCTCCCAATGACTCCCGCACCAGACCCATAACTTTTGATGGACCTAGAGAAGCGTGAGAAATTCCGTGTGAAAATGATCCTTTCTCCCACTCCAGAGCAATATCTGAATGGTTTCTGGAGGATGGGTCCATCCATGACTATTAGACAAGATGTTCAAGGATGCATCCCCGTGCTCTTGGTGCCCCTAAATCTCTGACTGTCAGATTCTAGGACTGGACGACAGGGGAGGGATCACTTGATGATCGCCCTGGTCTGTTCATTCTCTGTGAAGAACCTGGCATTGGCCACAGGATACTGGGCTTCATGGGCCATTGGCCATACCAGATCATTCTTATGTTTTCTTGCTCGTTTTTCAAATTTGCTTGCATGATTTATTATGTCCACTAGGGGGCGTGCCTGACTTTCTGGTAATTATATTTTACAGTGTATTTTATTTATTTAAGGTGTAATTGAATCAGGCAACTCCCTGGACAACATTTCTTTCGCAATCTAAAGTCATAAAGAGGGGGAATTCACAGAGAGGGCACTTTTACAGCATACACATTCTTTTAATGCACAAATCAGGAGAGAAAAAAATTAGTAACTCCATAAAGAGCCTAGTAAAAAGGAGGAGAATTTGAAGCTGCAAAATGGTCTTCTTCCTTGCTCTACAGACCTGCCTTCTACTTGTGAAGTCAGGTGAGCTAAATGTTCATTTTTATTTAATTTGTTGCGTTTCTTAAGAGCTATAGCAGTCCTGTTATAACAGGCTCGGTTCTTCAAAGAAGCCTAGGGAATTAGTTTCCTAACCACCTTTTGAAAATCCCACGTAATTATTTAAAAATAAACTAGATTATCTGAACCACAAAAGCGTATGGTTTTATGGAAACAACTTTCCTTTCCTTTCCTTTCAAATGGAAACCAGTTTCTACATAAGATCATCAGAAACTTTTGTGTAAAACTATGAAGGAATAAATATAGTTTCTTTATTGCCTTTGTTTCTTTCGACAGGTCTTGTTCAAAGTAATTCTGTGTTTCCATCTCCTGAAGAAATGCAAATCTCTGAGGGGCAACACGCAACACTGCAGTGTAATTTCACCGCCGCTTTCACCAGACCAAATCCGGTCTGGTTCGGTCAGTATCCGAACCGACCACCCCAGCATTGATTGGCAGCGTATCAATCTCCTGCTGAGAAGAACACGGTCACCGCTGGAACATTTTAATCAGTTTTGTTCCACGCTAATAAGACGGTTCCCTTGAAGATCGAGGCTGTGTCCTTTCCAAACAGAGCCGTGTATCACTGTGCTCTGAGGTACGCAGTAGGGCAGAGCTGCATCTCCGGCGATACAAGAAGTGATCGAGGGTACTAAGGCACGACGATGCTGACAGAGACTGTTTTCGTACCTGACCCTTTTTTTAATCACACTTCTCTGCCGAGTTCAGTTCCTTCTCTTCTTCCCATGTCTGGGAGGATGTTTCCGTTTCTACCCCTGTGTGGTGTTATAGCCACCATGCTGTGCAAACCAAGCCCGATGTGTTATTATCTCAGTTATATTCATGTGAATTGATAGAGGTATGAATTTACAAACTTTCAATGAAAATATTTTTTGTCAATAAAACAAATCACCCCATAAAACTTGAAAAATGGTAACGGGATCTCCTGCAGCTGGAAAATAAACCGGGCGAGGTTCTGATCTCCGTTCCATCACCGCAACCCTGGTCTAACTAATCGGGGCAGCAGGTTCTTTAATGTGAAACGTTTCAGCTCCACTAAAATCAACATCCATCCATCCACCCAGGTCTCTCTTTCTGTCCCTCAGCGTTTCGGTTTGCCCATCTTCGTATACAAGGTAGTCTCTCTGGTTCCCTGGTGAGGCAAAGTCCATTTCATATCTAAACATTTTATTTACTGCATAGAGACAGTCACAGCTACAAACAAACCTTTTTGAAAAGTGCAGCGAGCGGAAGAGCCCCCGAACAGAGACGGTTTCACATAGAAATCAGAAGCAAACACCACTCCCCGCCCCTCATTTCCTCTGGGTTTGGGCATTGGGTTCAGATCCGCCCCTCTGGACTTTTCAGGGAGGAACGTGGGTCGGTTTATAACATTCAGCCAACAATCCCCTTGCTTCGCTGTTGTGTTTTCACCGCCTCTTGTGACTCAGAACAGAGTCCGCTAAACAATGGCCATGCGTTTTGTTCTAAACCTTTTTATATTCACTCTGTATCGAGGTAATTGAGCTGTTAGATTTGTTCATGCAGCCTGGCTCACTGCTAATTAACCCCCCCCCCCTCCCAAAACCAGAACCAATCCACCAGCTTTCTCCATTTCTTTGTAGTACTCCTCCCTTTTCAATCTACCTGTCTACATACATAGTTTTATTCTCTCTCTTCCACAATCTCTTTCCCTCTCTCGGTTGGGCACTCCGCTTGTCTGTAACTGGTACATTGTATTCATTTATTTATTGTCGCAGGTGCTGCGCTGGGTGATTCGGTCCAGTCCAAGGAATCCCAAGTGTCTGGAGTAGAAGGAGGCTCAGTAACATTCAGCTGTTCCTACAATACCACCGATTCTACGGGCGTCTATCTCTACTGGTACCGACAGTCTCCTAACCGAGCCCCGCTGTACATTCTGCGGAGAGGGACGAAGGTGTACGCGGCTTATAGCGAAAATGCGGATTTCGCCCAGAAGAGGTTTTCTTCCCAGGCTAATGACAGCTCCACGGTTCTGACAATCACAGCCCTGGAGCTGTCAGACACAGCGGTGTATTACTGCGCCTTGCAGCGGGCACAGTGACAGAGCCACGGAGCAGAGCTGTGCAAAAACCCTCCCTTCCTTCCCATTCACCGGCCCTGCACTAGAGAGAGACCAGAGACAGGCGTCCCCGAAGCCCCGCGATCTCCTCCCAGTCACAGGTACAGATACAGCTCTGCTCTAGGTGACAGGAAATTAGGGACAGGGGCTGTCCCAGCCCCACATCTTGCTCGCTCGCAGGAAGGCTTCAGGCTGAGCAATATGGTTAAATTCTGTTTCACCCATAGAGACCTGGGCAAATGACTAGAGGCGAGATTTTAAAGGTATTTAGGTGCTTAAACATGCAGAGAGGCACCTAGGGACGGATTTTAAAAAGGTATTTAAGTGCCTCCTGGGATTTTCAAAGGTAACTAGGTGCCTAACACCCATTGAAATCAATGAGATTGAGACACCTGGGTGCTTTTGAAAAAATCTCACTAGATGCCTAAATATCTTTAAGATCTGCCCCCAGAGCAGTGGCTCGCCACCTTTCCAGACTACTTCACTCCTTTCAGAAGTCTGATTTCCCTAGCACACCCCAAGTTTAACTTCACTTAAAAACTACTCACTTAAAAAAAAACAGATTTAAAAATACAAAAATGGCACACCCAGACTATTACTGAAAAAATTGCTTTCTTTCCCATGACGTTTTAATTTGTACTGAATCGGCTAGTTCTTTTGATGTAGCCTGTTGTGAAACAAGGCAAATGTCTAGATGAGATGATGTACCCTTTGGAAGATCTCTGTGCACCTCTGGTTGAGAAACACTGCCCTTGCGGGATTTTGTAAAGCACCTAGGGCAATTTTTTAAGCACGTTCAGAAGCAGACAATTGCTATGCACGACTTTAGGCATCCAAATACCACTAAAATCTTCTCGTTGGTGGGAATTTCAAGAGTGACTGACCAGTTTATGTGCCTAACTCCCCTTGGCTTTCCTTTGGAGTGTCTAAGTGCTATAGTGAGCTATAACAATACCATATAATCAGCCATCAAAAACACTTAAAAAATCCCTTCTGTCCCAACACCCAGGAAATCACCTAAGCATAAGAACATAAGAACGTCCATAGTGGGTCAGACCAAAGGTCCATCTAGCCCAGTATCCTGTCTGCCAACAGTGGCCAATGCCAGGTGCCCCAGAGGGGATGAACAGAACAGGGACTCATCAAGTGATCCATCCCCTGTCGCCCATTCCCAGCTTCTGTAAAAAAAAGAGGCTAGGGACACCATCCCTGCCCATCCTGGCTAATAGCCATTGATGGACCTGTCCTCCATGAATTTACCTAGTTCTTTTTTTTTAACCCTGTTATGGTCTTGGCCTTCACAACATCCTCTGGCAAAGCGTTCCACGGGTTGACCGTGTGTTGTTTGAAGAAATACTTCCTTTTATTTGTTTTAAACCTGCTGCCTATTAATTTCATTTGGTGACCCCTAGTTCTTGTGTTATGAGATGTAGTAAACAACAATTTCTTATCTACTTTCTCTACACCAGTCATGATTTTATAGACCTCTATCATATCTTCACTTAGCTGTCTTTTTTCCAATCTGAAAAGTCCCAAGCTTATTAATCTCTCCTGATAGGGAAGCTGTTTTATACCCCTAATAATTTTTGTTGCTGTTTTCTGAACCTTTTCCAATTCCAATATATATTTTTTTCAGATGGGGCGACCACATCTGCATGCAGTATTCAAGATGTGGGCTTACCATGGATTTATACAGAGGCAACATGATATTTTCTGTCCTATTATCTATCCCTTTCTTAACGATTCCCAACATTCTGTTTGGTTTTTTGACTGCCGCTGCACGTTTTGTGGATGTTTTCAGACAACTGTCCACAATGACTCCAAGATCTCCTTAGACCCCATCATTTTATATGTATAGTTGGGATTATGCTTTCCAAATACTTTGCATTTATCAACATTAAATTTCATCTGCCAAAGCAGGTGTTTAAATCGCAGGGAGTGACTAATGGTGCTTTCCTGCATGAAGGTCACTGATAATTAACTGCACAGCAGGCACTTATGTAATGATGATTAAAATTACCTGCCAAAAACATAGCAGCAATAATTCATTAAGACAGTTGGTACGTTTTTGGGCAGTGATGATCCTTTTATAATGATGTGTTTGCACAGTGCCTAGCACAATAGAGTCCTGGTCTAAGACTAGGTCTTCTAGGGGCACTTGGAATACACTTAGTGTACAGCGCCTAACATAATGGGGTCCTGGTCCGGGACAGGGGCTGTTGTGTCAATAATCACTCATGAGCTCAGAGCACGCAAGTTCTATGTGGAGAAGAATAGTGAGAAGATGAGTGATAACTTCTTTATAAACAAACCTTTTCCCCAAAGCCGGTAATTCAGGACTGGCTGGTAGGAATAATCTGTTTAAAGCAGAAAAGGGTCACCGCATCTACAAACAGAGATTTTAAGGGCAGAAGGGAGCACTGTTATCATGTAGTCTGATCTCCTGGATAACGCAGGGGAGAGAATATCACCTAACGATTCCTACTTGCAGCCCATAGTTTGTGGTTGAACTAGAGCAGCATGAGAAATTCCATTTAACAATAGGACTTTTTGGTCTCAGAAATGTCTCTGAAATGGCTTTCTTGCTGGCTTTTGATATTTTCTTGCATGGTTTCTTACAGCCACTATTGGGCGCCCCTGACTCACACATGGTGACGTTTCACATTATATTAGATATTTTGTTCTATAACAATATCTGAGACAAACTGATTGACAGAAGTTTCCTTGTGATTGTGACTTCAGCATCATAAGACGGGCGGGGAAGATAGGAGGTGGCCTCAGAAAGAGCAGATCTAACATTTAAAGCCGGAATTAACATTTAAAAAGTTAAAGAACGAATTATTTTATAATTAACTAAAGACTCCTAAAAAAAGAAGATAAATTTATGCTGCAAAATGCTTTACTACTTGGCTTTACCGCTCTACCTTCTGCTTGTTTACTCAGGTGACAAATGTTTACTTTGACTGAATTTAGTACTTATGTTACTTAAAAGCTACAGGATTCCTATTATTCCAGGGTAGGGTTTCAAAAGACCCTAAGAGAGTTGGGCACCCAGCATCCGTATGGGCACACAATACTTCTTAACAGCACAGAATATTTTAACCAGTATAACAAACTTCATCCAGTTTTTCTGAAAGAAGGCTTCGTCCTCTCTTGGAAAACAAATCTTGGTTTAACAACGGAAACCAGTTTGTATCTAAACTAGTACTCAAATTACAGATATATAGTAGAAAGAAAAAAGAAAAATAAAGTTCTTTAATGACCTTTTATTCCCTTAACAGGTTTTGTTGAAGGTGATTCTGTGTTTCAGTCTCCTCTGGAGGTGACAGTCTCAGAGGGACATGATGTATTATTACAGTGTAATTTCACCGCCACTGCTAGCGGCCCGAATCTCTTTTGGTACCGCCAGTATCCGAACCAACCACCCCAGCATATACTGACAGCCTATAAATCTCCTGCTGAGAAGAACACGTTCACCTCTGGAAAGTTCTCAACCATTTTGATCGACGGTAATAAGACGGTTCCCTTGAAGATGGAGGCTGTGTCCCTCCAAGACAGAGCCGTGTATCACTGTGCTCTGAGACCCACACTGGGGCAGAGCTGCATCTCCGGCGATACAAGAAGTGATCGTGGGTGCTCAAGCACACTGATGTCGTCAGAAGCTGTTTTTCTACCCGACCCTTTTGTAATGCTACTTCTCTTCCAAGTTGTGACCGGAAGTTCTGGGAGGGAGGGGCACGCTGAGATTGCTCAATCGGGGTAAACTGCAAAGAATGGGGAGGATGATCCCCAAACTGGACATCATTACTAATTCTTAGAGCCACCAAACCAGCAACAAAACAGCTTCTACAATACCTACAAAGCCAAAACCACAGTTCCCTTAATACAATCCAGTCTTGGGCTCCCACTCAGACAGCCAAGTCAAATATGATGAGGATTGATTGCTGAAAGTCTCCTTCATCATGTAAAAAGTCCTACCAATTCCGAACCGGGATTGGACACATTACCCACCAGGCCAATGAATATTTCATATCCTACCCAAATACACACTTACTGCCAATTCTTACTGACTAAAGTAAAACGTATTTTAAAAAGAAAAGAGTATTGATTTAAAAGATCATTATACATACAGACATGAATAAAAATCTTAGGTCAGTTTCATAGTAGAGACGGTGACCTTTAGAGTTGCACAGAGTTTTCTGAATTGTCTCCACAGGTTATAGTACAATATCCAGACTGGAGCTGGCCACCTTAGTCTGGCGACTGACGAAGTTGAGGCAGATGTGAGATGACAGGATTAGGGCCCAAGAGCTCGTCTGATAGTTCTCTGGCAGCCTCTTGACAGCAAGTATAATCCTTGTGCGAAGAGGCACAGTGGCTCTAACGTAAAACTTCCTATTTCCCATGTGTGCATGGGTATTTAGTTGCATTAATCAGCATAAGGTAATTATCCCTTAAGCATAGACTCATAGACTCATAGACTTTAATGTCAGAAAGGACCATTACGATCATCTAGTCTGACCTCCTGCCAGCGCCGGCTCCAGGGTTTTTGCTGCCCCAGGCAGCAAAAAAAAAAAAAAAAAAAAAAAAAAGCCGCGAGCGCGATCGCGATCGCGATCTGCGGCGGCAATTCGGCGGGAGGTCCTTCACTCCGAGCGGGAGTGAGGGACCCTCCGCCGAATTGCCGCCGAATCGCTGGACGTGCCGCCCCTCTCCCGAGTGGCCGCCCCAAGCACCTGCTTGGTCAGCTGGTGCCTGGAGCCGGCCCTGCCTCCTGCACAACGCAGGGCACAGAATCTCACCCACTCACTCCTGTAACAAACCCCTAACCTATGTCTGAGCTACTCAAGTCCTCAAATCGTGGTTTAAAGACCTCAAGGTGCAGAGAATCCTCCAGCAGTTTATAGACAGTTTACTACAAACTTCAAAGAGAAATATAGACAATGACATTATTACAGCCAAGTTCCATCTACATGTTAGTATCCCCCTTTTGACAGGAACCATTTGGTCACATTGTTAACCACTAACAAGATACAGGTAAACATAAACTACCACAAGGGCCGGCTCTAGGCACCAGCGCTCCAAGCATGTGCTTGGGGCAGCACTTTCCAAGGGGCGGCACTCCGAAGGTGCGCTGCGGTCGTGGGGGGCGTAGGGAGGGCCGCAGGAAATAACCCTGGGGGGGGGGGGAAGCAGAGGAACCGCCCCCCACCACCGCAGCTCACCTCCGCTCCGCCTGCTCCCCTGAGCTCGCTGCCGCTCCGCTTCTTCCCCCTCCCTCCCAGGCTTGCCACAAAACAGCTGATTCCGTGGCAAGCCTGGGGGGGGGGAGCAGGTGGAGCGGAGGTGATCTGCGGTGGTGGGGGGTGCGGGGAGGGCCACAGGAAGTAGCCCTGGGGGGGGGGGAGCAGCGGAACCGCTCGCCCCAGCTCACCTCCGCTCTGCCTCCTTCCCAGGGGCCGGGGATTTGGGGAAGGGGTTGGAATGGGGTGGGGAAGGGGCGGAGTTGGGGCGGAGCGGGGGCACGGGAAATTTTTTTTGCTTGGGGCGGCAAAAAACTTGGAGCCGATCCTGCTACCACAATCACTATCTTCTTCCAATTCTCTAACACAGAGGTGGGCAAACTACGGCCGTGGGCCACTTCCGGCCTGTGGGACCATCCTGCCCGCCCCCGAGCTCCTGGCCCAGGAGGGTCGCCCCCGGCCCGTCCCCTGCTGTTCCCCCTCCCCCGCAGCCTCAGCTCCTCCCGCCGCCGGTGCAATGCTCTGCGCGGCGGGGCTGGGAGCTCCTGAGGCAGCGCAGCTGCAGAGCCCGGCCTGACCCGGTCTCAGTGCTGCGTGGTGGCGGTGGCAGCGCGGCTGTAGTACTGTCAGTCACCGGTGCTCCAGGCAGCGCGGTGAGGGGGCAGGGAGGGGGGGGGGGTTGGATAGAGGGCAGGGGAGTTGGGGGGTGGTCAGGGGGCAGGGGTGTGGAGAGGGGTTGGGGAGGAACAGGGGGTTGAATGAAGGCAGGGGTTGGGGGCAGAAAGGAAGGAGAGGAGCATTGGATAGGGCGGCAGGGGGCAGTCAGGGGCAGGGGTTCCGGGGGCAGTCAGGGGCCTGGGAGAAGGGGTGATTGGATGGAGCAGGGGTCCTGGGGGGGCATCAGGAATGAAAGGAGGGGTTGGATGGAGTGTCGGGGGGCAATCAAGGGACAGGGAGTGGGGTGTGTGGATGGGGCAGGGTGTCTTGGGGGGGCCGTCAGGCAACAGGGGGGTTGAATGGGGCAGGAGTCCAGGGGGGGCAGATAGGAGGTGGGGGCCGGGCCATGACCCCCTCCCCTAACCGGCTCTCCATACAATTTACAAAACCCGATGCGGCCCTCAGGCCAAAAAGTTTGCCCACCCCCGCTCTAACAGTACAGGTTTATATTTCAAAGCTCTAGTCTATCTAAGGAAGTTTTGTTAGTTATGTATGGCCTTAATTGCTATTTACATACTTTTCTAATATGTCTTTAAAGGCTGGATTTGGGTTCTGTAGCCTACTAGTTGCTTAACTCTTTCTAGCCCAGCATCACGCAAGTTCAGTTCCTTCTGGTCTTCCCATGTCTGGGAGGATCTTTCCGTTTCTGTCCTTGTATAGTATGATACCCACCATCCTGTGCAAACCAATCCCGATGCATTATCACAGTTATATTCATGTGAACTCACATATGCAATAATTTACAAACTTTCAATTAAAATATTTGTTGCCAGTAAAACAAATCCCCCTCCCACTCCCCCCAAGTAACACGATTTCCTGCAGCTGGAAAAATCTATGAGAGGAGACACTGGGCGAGGTTCTGATCTCCGTCCCATCACTGCAAGTCTGGTGTATCTCTATCCAGACAGGGTCTTAGCTGATGTAAAGCACTTCAGCTCCCCTAAAATCAACATCCACTCATCCAGCTCTCTCTTTCCGTCCTCCAGCTTTTCTGTTCGCTCAGCTTCTTATACAAGTATGTCTATTGCATAGAGATAGTCACAGCTACGAACAAACCAAACTTTTTGAAAGCTGGGGGTGGGTGGAAGACCCAGCAGAGACATTTTCACATAGAAATCATTAGCAAACACGACTCCCCTCCCCTAGTTTCCTCTGGGTTTGGGCATTGGGGTCAGATCCGCCCCCCTCGACTTTTCAGGGAGGGATGTGGGTCGGTTTATAACATTCAGCCAACAATTCTGTTGCTTCCCTGTTGTGTTTTCACCGCCTCTTTGTGACTCTAAGAGCAAAGTCCGCTAAACAAAGGCCATGCGTTTTGTTCTAAACCTTTTTATACTCACTCTATGTCCAGGTAATTGAGCTGTTAGCTTTGTTCATGGAGCCTGGCTCACTGCTAATTAAACTCTTTCTTTCTCCTCTCAAAACCAGAACCAATCCACCAGCTGTCTCCGTTTCTTTGTAGCACTCCCTCCCTTTCAGTCTACTTTACCTACATACGTAGTTTTATTCCTCCCCTTCCACAGTCTCTTTCTCTCTCTCGGTTGGGCACGCAGCTTGTATGGAACTGATCGTATATTGTGTTTATTTATTTCTTGCCGTAGGTGCTGCGCTGGGTGATTCGGTACAGTCCAATGAACCCCAAGTGTCTGGAGTAGAAGGAGGCTCAGTAACATTCAGCTGTTCCTACAACACCACCGAATCTAGGGGCGTCTATCTCTACTGGTACCGACAGTCTCCTAACCGAGCCCCGCTGTACATTCTGCGGAAAGGAACGAAGCTGTACGCTTCTGACAGCGAAAATGCGGATTTCGCCCAGAAGAGGTTTTCTTCCCATGCTGACGGCAGCTCCACAATTCTGAACATCACAGCCCTGGAGCTGTCAGACACAGCGATGTATTACGGCGCCTTGCAGCGGGCACAGTGACAGAGCCACGGAGCAGAGCTGTGCAAAAACCCTCCCTTCCTTCCCATTCACCGGCCCTGCACTAGAGAGAGACCAGAGACAGGCGTCCCCGAAGCCCCGCGATCTCCTCCCAGTCACAGGTACAAATACAGCTCTGCTCTAGGTGACAGGAAATTACAGACATGGTCTGTCCCAGCCCCACATCTTGCTCGCTCGCAGGCAAACTTCGGGGTGAGGAATATGGTTAAATTCTGTTTCACCCACAGACTTGGGCAAATGACTAGGGCGAGATTTTAAAGGCTTTAGCTGCTTAACGATGCAGAGAGGCACCTAGGGCTGGATTTTAAGAAGCTATTTAAGTGCCTACTGGGATTTTCAAAAGTACCTAAGATGCCTAACACCCATTGAAATCAATGAGAGTGAGACACCTGGGTGCTTCTGAAAAATCTCACTAGGTGCCTAAATACCTTTAAGATCTGCCCCCTAGTGCAGTGGCTTTCAATCTTTCCAGACTACTTCACTCCTTTCAGGAGCCTGAATTGCCTTGCGTTCCCCAGATTTTACCTCACTTTAAAAGTACTTGTGAACAACAGCAACAACAAAAACAAACAAAAAATCAGACATAAAATACAAGTGTGCCACAGCTAGACTATGTGATGGGTTGGATCGCAGAAACCCCCTTGGGAGCTGCCACCCGATGTACTAAGACTACAGCACCCTGTCTTGCTGAAGCCAGACACACCTGTCTGCTCCAACACAGACCCAGGGTCTGAAATACCTGCCCCAAAGATGCAGGTTTACCTGTAAACAGCTCACAGAAGTGTGCTTCTCTTTAGCACTCAGATGCCCAACTCCCAATGGGGTCTAAACCCAGATAAATCCGTTTTACCCTGTATAAAGCTTATGCAGGGTAAACTCATAAATTGTTCGCCCTCTATAACACTGATAGAGAGATATGCACAGTTGTTTGCTCCCCCAGGTATTAATACACACTCTGAGTGAATTAATAAGTAGAAAGTGATTTTATTAAATACCGAAAGTAGGATTTAAGTGATTCCAAGTAGTAACAGACAGAACAAAGTAAGTCACCAAGCAAAATAAAATAAGATGCACAAATCTATGTCTAATCAAACCAAATACAGATAAAATCCTCACCAGTTCCAGAATGTTCCCTTTTACAGGCTAATCTCCTTTTAGCCTGGGTCCAGCAATCACTCACACCCCCTGTAGTTACTGTCCTTTGTGTCAGTTTCCTTTAAGTATCCTGGGGGGGCGGGGTGGAGAGGCTCCTTCTTTAGCCAGCTGAAGACAAAATGGAGGGGTCTCCCACATGTTTAAATAGACTTTCTCTTGTGAGTGGAGACCCCCCTCCTCACTCCTATGCAAAGTACAGCTCCAAGCTGGAGTTCTGGAGTCACCTGGGCAAGTCACATGTCCATGCATGACTCAGTCTTTACAGGCAGAAGCCATTGTCCACATGGTATCTTGTATGTCTCCAGGAAGACTTCTTATGTGGATTGGAGCATTCCAAGATGCATTGTTCCCCAAATGCTTCCTGATCGGGTACTTAACCTTGCAAATTCCTTCCTAAAGAAGCTGACCAAATGCCTCACAAAGCTTACTTAGAGATCAAGCAAGTATACAACCCATATTCTTAACCTCAAGTACAAAATGATATATTGTACAAATAGGATGAATAGATATAGTAAACCATAACCTTTACAGAGATATGTTACCTGGCACAGGCAGCACAAAACATATTCCAGTTATGTCATATTCCCATAAAGCCTTATGGGAGGTACCGTCACAGACTATTACTGCAAAATTGGTTTCTTTCTCATTTTGTCTGTAAGAAGTTTTAGTTTGTACTGACTTAGCTAGTGCTTTTGATGTAGCCTGTTCTTAATCTAAGCAAATGTCTAGATGAATTGATGTAGCCCCTGGAAGACCTCTACCCCTGGTTGAGAACCAGTGCCCTAGTGGAATTTTTAAAGACACCTATGATCATATTTTTAAAGGTGCTTAAGCATTTTAAGGAGCAGACGGTTGCTATATACGTGTTTAGGCAGCTAAATATCACTAAAATTCTGCTCGTTGGTGGGACTTTCAAGAGTGATTGGCCGGTTAGGTGCCTAATTCTCCTTGGCTTCCCATTGGAGTGCCTAAGTGCTATAGTGAGATATAACAATAAAGCCATCACAAACACATAAAAGTCCCTTCTGGCCCTATAACCAGGAACTCATCTAAGCCACCGGTTAAGTCTCAGAGTGACTAATGGTGCTTTCCTAAACAAAGGTCACTGATAATTAACTGCACAGCAGGCACTTATGTAATGATGATTACAATTACCTGCCCAAAACCAATAATTCATCCAGACAGCTTAGAGGTCTTTGGGGCAGTGATCCTTTTTAAATTCTGTGTTTGTACAGCGCCTGGCGGAATGGAGCCTTGCCCTAAGACCAGGTGTCATAAACAGATAGTTAAGGGTTAATGCCTCTTTTACCTGTAAAGGGTTAAGAAGTTCACCTAGCCTAGGAGACCTAACCAGAGGAACCAAAGGTGGGACAAGATGTTTAAAAAAGGAAGGAGGAAATTTCCCTTTGTCTCAGTTTTAGTTTCAGTTTTGGCCGGAGTGGAAAAAAAATCAAGGAGTCAGCCTCTTATCAGAGTAGTAAGTATTAGAAAAGGAATAAATAGGTTTATGTTTATTTTCTTTTTTAACTTGTTTTGTGCATTAGGGAAATAATCAAATTGGGTATTCTTTTGTGTAACTAAGGGTTTTGCCCAGGGGAACATCTGCTGTGTTTTAAATCTGTTGTCTGTGAGATCAGCTTGTATGCTATCTCCCAGAGGTTTTTCTTTTACCTTTCTTTTCTTTAATTAAAAGCCTTCTTTTTAAGAACCTAATTAATTTTTCCTTGTTTTAAGATCCATGGGGGTTGGATCTGGACTCACCAGGAATTGGTGGGGGAAAGAAGGGGGGATGGTTAATTTCTCCTTGTTTTAAGATCCAAGAGTTTGGATCAGTGTTCACCAGGAACTTGGTGGAGGAGTCTCTCAAGGCTACCCAGGGAAGGGTTATAGTACTTGGGAGGAAAAGATTTTGGGGGGGAAGACAGAGTTTCCCAAATGACTCAAACAATTTGGGTGGTGGCAGCATACTGATCTAAGCTGGTAATTAAGCTTAGGGGTTCTCATGCAGGTCCCCACATCTGTACCCTAAAGTTCAGAGTGGGGGTGAAACCTATGACACCAGGGCTCCTAGAATGCGCTTAATGGATAGTGCCTAGTATAATGGGGTCCTGGTCCGGGACAGGGGCTGTTGTGTCAATAATCAATCATAATCATGAGCTCAGAGCACGCAAGTTCTATGTGGAGAAGAATAGTGAGAAGATGGTTGATAGCTTCTTTACAAACAAACCTTTTCCCGGAAGCCCGTCAATCAGCACTGCCTGGTAGGAATCATCTCAGTTTAAAGCGGAAAGGGGTCTCTCTCTGCTTGACCTAAGTGCTATATCGACAAACATACAGATTTTAAGGGCAGAAGGGAGCACTGTGACCCTGTAGTCTGATCTCCTTCATAACACCGGGAAGAGAATATCACCCAATGATTCCTACTTGCAGCCCATACTTTGTGGTTGAACTGGAGCAGCATGAGACATTTCATTTAACAATAGGACTTTTTGGTCTCAGAAAGGTCTCTGAAATGTCTTTCTTGCTGGCTTCTAATATTTTCTTGCATGGTTTCTTACAGCCATTAGTGGGCGCCCCGACTTACACATAGTGATATTTCACATTATATTAGATATTTTGTTCTATAACAATATCTGAGTCAAACTGACTGACAGAAGTTCCCTTGTGACTTCAGCATCCTAGGACAGGCGTGGAAGAGAGGAGGTGGCCTCAGAAAGAGCAGATCTAACATATAATGCCTTATGGGCACACAATACTTATTAATAACATGGAATATNTATTACTGCAAAATTGGTTTCTTTCTCATTTTGTCTGTAAGAAGTTTTAGTTTGTACTGACTTAGCTAGTGCTTTTGATGTAGCCTGTTCTTAATCTAAGCAAATGTCTAGATGAATTGATGTAGCCCCTGGAAGACCTCTACCCCTGGTTGAGAACCAGTGCCCTAGTGGAATTTTTAAAGACACCTATGATCATATTTTTAAAGGTGCTTAAGCATTTTAAGGAGCAGACGGTTGCTATATACGTGTTTAGGCAGCTAAATATCACTAAAATTCTGCTCGTTGGTGGGACTTTCAAGAGTGATTGGCCGGTTAGGTGCCTAATTCTCCTTGGCTTCCCATTGGAGTGCCTAAGTGCTATAGTGAGATATAACAATAAAGCCATCACAAACACATAAAAGTCCCTTCTGGCCCTATAACCAGGAACTCATCTAAGCCACCGGTTAAGTCTCAGAGTGACTAATGGTGCTTTCCTAAACAAAGGTCACTGATAATTAACTGCACAGCAGGCACTTATGTAATGATGATTACAATTACCTGCCCAAAACCAATAATTCATCCAGACAGCTTAGAGGTCTTTGGGGCAGTGATCCTTTTTAAATTCTGTGTTTGTACAGCGCCTGGCGGAATGGAGCCTTGCCCTAAGACCAGGTGTCATAAACAGATAGTTAAGGGTTAATGCCTCTTTTACCTGTAAAGGGTTAAGAAGTTCACCTAGCCTAGGAGACCTAACCAGAGGAACCAAAGGTGGGACAAGATGTTTAAAAAAGGAAGGAGGAAATTTCCCTTTGTCTCAGTTTTAGTTTCAGTTTTGGCCGGAGTGGAAAAAAAATCAAGGAGTCAGCCTCTTATCAGAGTAGTAAGTATTAGAAAAGGAATAAATAGGTTTATGTTTATTTTCTTTTTTAACTTGTTTTGTGCATTAGGGAAATAATCAAATTGGGTATTCTTTTGTGTAACTAAGGGTTTTGCCCAGGGGAACATCTGCTGTGTTTTAAATCTGTTGTCTGTGAGATCAGCTTGTATGCTATCTCCCAGAGGTTTTTCTTTTACCTTTCTTTTCTTTAATTAAAATCCTTCTTTTTAAGAACCTAATTAATTTTTCCTTGTTTTAAGATCCATGGGGGTTGGATCTGGACTCACCAGGAATTGGTGGGGGAAAGAAGGGGGGATGGTTAATTTCTCCTTGTTTTAAGATCCAAGAGTTTGGATCAGTGTTCACCAGGAACTTGGTGGAGGAGTCTCTCAAGGCTACCCAGGGAAGGGTTATAGTACTTGGGAGGAAAAGATTTTGGGGGGGAAGACAGAGTTTCCCAAATGACTCAAACAATTTGGGTGGTGGCAGCATACTGATCTAAGCTGGTAATTAAGCTTAGGGGTTCTCATGCAGGTCCCCACATCTGTACCCTAAAGTTCAGAGTGGGGGTGAAACCTATGACACCAGGGCTCCTAGAATGCGCTTAATGGATAGTGCCTAGTATAATGGGGTCCTGGTCCGGGACAGGGGCTGTTGTGTCAATAATCAATCATAATCATGAGCTCAGAGCACGCAAGTTCTATGTGGAGAAGAATAGTGAGAAGATGGTTGATAGCTTCTTTACAAACAAACCTTTTCCCGGAAGCCCGTCAATCAGCACTGCCTGGTAGGAATCATCTCAGTTTAAAGCGGAAAGGGGTCTCTCTCTGCTTGACCTAAGTGCTATATCGACAAACATACAGATTTTAAGGGCAGAAGGGAGCACTGTGACCCTGTAGTCTGATCTCCTTCATAACACCGGGAAGAGAATATCACCCAATGATTCCTACTTGCAGCCCATACTTTGTGGTTGAACTGGAGCAGCATGAGACATTTCATTTAACAATAGGACTTTTTGGTCTCAGAAAGGTCTCTGAAATGTCTTTCTTGCTGGCTTCTAATATTTTCTTGCATGGTTTCTTACAGCCATTAGTGGGCGCCCCGACTTACACATAGTGATATTTCACATTATATTAGATATTTTGTTCTATAACAATATCTGAGTCAAACTGACTGACAGAAGTTCCCTTGTGACTTCAGCATCCTAGGACAGGCGTGGAAGAGAGGAGGTGGCCTCAGAAAGAGCAGATCTAACATATAATGCCTTATGGGCACACAATACTTATTAATAACATGGAATATTTTCACCAGAACAAATTTCACCCAATATTTCTGGGGGAAAGCTTTGTCCTCCTGCAAAACAAAGCTTGGTTCAACAATGGTAACCAGTCTGTATACAAACTATTCTTGAAATTACAGATATATAGTAGAAAGGAAAAGGAAAAAGAAAGTTCTTTAATGACCTTTTATTCACTTTACAGGCTTTGTTCAAGGTGATTCTGTGTTTCAGTCTCCTCTGGAGGTGACAGTCTCAGAGGGACACCATGTATTATTACTGTGTAATTTCACCACCATGTCTAGCAGCCCAAATCTCTTCTGTTACCGCCAGTATCCAAACAAACCACCCCAGCATATACTGACAGCCAGGGCTGACACACAACATTTTGGCACCTGAGGCGGGGAGCTCAAATGACACCCCATACCCCCTCACTTGGGCCAAAACTTTGAAAGGTCTCAATTCTGCCTTCTTCCTGTTCTACTCTTCTCAGGGTACTGCTCTGCTACCTACCCCAATAAAGGAGAATTAACGGCTTAAAATGCCTGGTTCAAAAATTTTAAGTAATACTTAAGTTTCAAACGCCTGAACAGCTAATGTAACTTTTCTTGTCTGCATAGTAAACACTGACATTTGTATCTGTTTGAATAATGAAAGTGGTGCTTTCTGTGCCTTCTTGGTTGCAAAGATTTGAACCGCTTCCTGAAGGTCCACATGTGGGTGCACCCCATAAGGCTTTATGGAAATATGCTTATGAATGTATATATGACATAAATGGAATATGTTTTATGCTACATATGCCATGTGACATATCTCTGCAAAGGTTATGATCTACTGAATCTATTCATCCTATTTGTATGCATGTGTCCTTGTTGTATTCCAAGTTATGAATATTGGCTGTATACGTGTTTGATTTTAACTAGCCTTAGTAAGGTGTTTGGGCAGCTTCTTTAGAAAGGAATGTGCAAGTTAAGTGCCCACTCAAGAAGTACTTAATGGACAATGGATCTTGGAAGGCTCCAATCCACATAAGAAATCTACATGAGGACGTTCAAGGTAGCATGTGAACCATGGCTGCTACCTGTAAGTTTTGGAGTCACAGGGGGCTGCCCATAAAAAAAGCCCTGAAGTTAAGAAACAGAGAAATACAGGCCCAAATTAAGGCCCAGAAGAATGAACTGGCTGTTATGGAGTTAAAGAAACAAACCCCTCCAGCTGCTGGCTCCACTTCCCCAAAAATCCACAAATGGGAGCGACTATGTCCACAGTATGATGAATCCAGTGATATTGCCAAATATTTCATCACCTTTGAGAGACTGTGCACCCTCCATGCAATTCCTGAAGATCAAAAGATAACCATGTTGATAACAAAATTGACTGGCAGAGCTCTGGACATATTCAATAAGATGCCTATTAATAATGCTTCAAACTATGGTAAATTTAAGGAACTGGTTTTGAAAAAGTTTCAGGTTACACCTGAAACCTACAGGGTTAAATTCAGGAGTCTTAAGAGGGGATCTGGATTGAGTAATGTGGCTTATGTAAATGAAATATAAAAATTGGTAAATAGTGGGTAAGGGGGAAAGGCACTACAAGTTTGGAATTAATGTGTGATTTGGTTACTCAGGAACAATTCCTAAATATGTGCAGTAATTACATAAAACAGTATTTGTGGGACAAAAAGGTAAATGCAGTGGGTAAATTAGCTGGGTATGCAGACTCTTATGAGCAAGCACAAGCTGCAATTAAACATAAAACACTAGCAGAATAGGGGGGAATAGGAGGGTGTCTCTTAAATTCCTCTGTAGCAATAAAAAATACAGCTCAGGGGGCAGGAATGGTTGTAGCCAGTTCCTGTAGCCCTGGGGCTCAAGGCAAGTTCCAGAGGAAGGGGCTGGATGAAGCCAGCTCCTGTCCCGCAATCATCTCCCCGGGGGAGGGGAATGTACCACCTTGTAGCAGGGGGGCCACCCCAGCTTCTGACTGCCAGAAAGTTGCAGGTCAGCAGGGGGCAGGGCCTGTCCTGGGGTGCACAGAGACATGTGTCCTGAAGGTGAAATTTGGGGTCCTGGTGACTGCTGCGGTGGAAACAAACCCCAAAAACTCTGTAGCTGAAAGCAAGCCCAACCTAAGTAAAAAGGGGGGAATTTTGCTGGCCAGTAAAGGATCTGTCATAGCTGGTAGCTGTGAGCCCACAGCCGGACTAGAGTCACCTTCCCTTTTGGGGGACACAGAAGTGTCTGACTGAAAGGGAAGTCCAGAGAGGGAAGCCCAAATGGAAGGTAAGGGAGGGCCAAAAAGTCTGCCCTCCTTTTGTAGGAAGAATCTTTCCCAGGAGGAGGGTGAAAAATCTGCATTTAAAATGCCAGACCTCTCTCCTGTGAATCAGGATTTAAGGAAAAGCTGGGGGTCAGATCTCCTGGAGGGGAGCACCCCCCCAGCTAACCTTTTGGGAACAGAGAGCGGGGTATCCAAGGGAATCTTACCAATCCAAAGCACCCCATTGAAAGATGTTGTTCTTGCTACGCTTGTAAAAACTAAAACTGTCTCTTCAAGGGAGAAGGAAAAAAAATCTCTGCATGGGTAAAGCTTCACAAGGGAGTGGGGTCCAGCCCAGAGAAATTCTGGAGGGAGGGGCCGAGGGCAGGCAGGGTTGCAGTGCACCCTTTCCTCGCCAAAGACCCAAACACATGTCTGAATTAAAAGCCTTCCCCAATGAGGCAGAAGAATCTGCATCAGCGTGCCTACCAGGGGACAGAAAGAAATGGGAAAATGCAGTAGACACTAAACAAGCTAAATTGTGTGAACAAAGACTGTCCACCGTAGATTTGTTGTTAATCTTGTGTCTTTTACTACTTCATCTATGGGTCAAGACAAAGGAGTTAATACTAGTGGTAAACCCTTTAAAGATGTGGGACATACCTGATATGTGAAAAAAACTGTTGTACATGCTAGGGATGGTAACAAGACAGCCCCACAAGCATGTTACTTTTCAGCCTATACCTGTAAACAGACTGAAAGCTTGGCACAGCAGCAAAAGCATAACAGGACCATGCTGCTGTGTAGAAGGGGAAACTGAGGCACACGGCCTCATGGCATTGGTGGCTAAATGCCAAGACACCTACACTTTAACAAATATTGCTGTCTGCATTCTGTTAGCAATACTACACCCCAACCTGTTTTCAGGCACCCGGGGACCAGGAACCCCAAAACTTGCTAGAACACTTATAAATAACATCATATGGTTTAAAGGTACTGAAAGGGAGTGTGACCAAAGACAAATGGAGATTTTACAGGTACTGCCTCCGCTGTGGACAATGTCCAAATCTCTGGCAGTAAATTCAGGAGGTGGGTGTGACGATACCTCCCATAAGGCTTTATGGAAATATGCTTATGAATGTACATATGACATAACTGGAATATGTTTTATGCTACATATACCATGTAACATATCTATGTAAAGGTTATGATCTACTGAATCTATTCATCCCATTCATCCTTGTTGTATTCAAAGTTATGAATATTGGCTGTATAATTGTTTGATTTTAAGTATCCTTAGTAAGGCATTTGGGCAGCTGCTTTAGAAAGGAATTTGCAAGTTAAGTGTCCAATCAAGAAGCACTTAACAGACAATGGATCTTGGCAGGCTCCAATCCACATAAGAAGTCTACCTGAGGACGTTCAAGGTAGCATGTGAGCCATGGCTGCTACCTTTAAGTTCTGAGTCATGTATGGACATGTGACTCCAAAACTCCATCCTGTAGCTGAAATTCTATGGGGGGTGGGGGGTGGGGGGTGGGAAGGAGGGGTATCCACCCACAAGAGAAAGTCTATTTAAACCCCTGGGAGCCTCCTCCATTTTGTCTTCAGCTGGCTCAAAAGATAGCCTCTCCACTCCCAAGGATAACTGAAAGAAACTGGAACAAAGGACAGTAACCAGAGGGGGTGTGAGTGATTGCTGGACCCAGACTAGAAGAAGACTAGTCTGTAAAAGGAAGCTTACTGGAACTCCTCTGAGGGTGAGGTTGTATCTGTATTCAGTTTTCTTACTATATTAGACATAGACTTACGTGTTCTATTTTATTTTGCTTGGTAATTCACTTTGTTCTGTCTGTTACTACTTGGAACCCCTTAAATCCTACTTTCTGTATTTAATAAAATCATTTTTTACGTATTAATTAACCCAGAGTATGTATTACTACTACCTGGGGGGGGGGGGGGGGGACACGACAGCTGGGCATATCTCTCTATCAGTGTTATAGAGGGCGGGTATGACTTGAGTTTACCCTGTATAAGCTTTATATTGGGTAAAACGGATTTATTTGGGGGTTTGGACCCCATTGGGAGTTGGACATCTCAGTGTTAAAAACAGGAACACTTCTGTAGCTGCTTTCAGTCAAGCCTACAGCTGTTAGGGGACGTGGTTCAGACCTGGGTCTGGGTTTGCAGCAGGCTAGCGAGTCTGTCTCCAACCAGTCAGGGCACTGAAGTCCCAAGCTGCCAGGGCAGGGAAAGCAGCGGCAGAAGTAGCCTTGGCACATCAGTTGGCAGCTCCAAGGGGGTTTCTTTGATCCAACCCATCACACCACAGTCTGGGCCAGCTCATGCTCTGTTGAGATGGTTGCAAGGCCAACCAGCCTCTCCTGTGTCATTGTGGCGCGTAGATGTGTTTTTATTAACTTCAGCTTGGAGAAGCTGCGTTCTCCACTGGCATCTGTTACAGGAAGTCTTAGAAGTATGAGCAGAGCAACAAAAGCATTTGGAAAGAGGGTGGTCATCTTATTTGTGCACATATATTCCAGAACAGCCTTTGGAGTTGATCCTGCTGAAATGTATCTTGAAAGGGCTTTCAGTTCATCACTTAAATCACTCACATCAATATCACGCATGTCATCATGTGTCAACACTGTCTCTAGTGCCCTGCATTGCTGGTGTAGATCTTCTTCAGGTATAGTGAGGAGTTTTGGAATATCATACAACATCCCAAATATACTGCTGTGTTCCTTTAGCTGCATGAAACGTTCTTCAACTGACTGTATTGCACAATCTAGCACCTGGTTAAAGAATTCAACTTTGAATTGTTGTTTGGGGTCTCTTATGGGATTATCCCGTGCCTCGTAATCAAAATGTCGTCTTCTTCAGTGACTCTTGTATTTTCAAATGGGTGGGAAAAGAGCTTCAGTGTGAAGTTCCTCTGGCAACTTCTGTGCACTCTTCAGAACATTTTGAAATCCCTCATCTGACCGGTAAGACTGTAGGTATGACTTTGCTTTGTCCAGTTGTTCCATTACTCCAGATATATCAAGGTCAACACCTTGGAGCCTTTTGCTTACAACATTTATTTCAAACAGTATGTCATGCGACAACACTAAGCCACACAGAAATTTGAAGTTAGGTATGTTTCTGGTGATTCCATTTCCCTCTACCACTGTTCTCCCACGAACAATTCCTGTCATAGCATTATCCTCCATAATGGCAATTATGGCATCATCTATCTTCCCAATTTGGTGTTTGATAGGCTTTATCGCCTCCACTCGACTTTCCCATTGTGTGGCACTCAGTGGTTTCAGTGTCAGAGAGGATGTTCCCAGCTGTTGCTTCAAAATTTGCCATCGATGAGTTGATGCAGAGAAAAATACATAGATTCTTGGAATTACATTAAAAAATTCAGCAGCCTCACTAGAAGCTGATTCTGCATCACTGAACACCAAGTTCAAAGAATGAGAACTCCATGGGACAAAAAAAGTCCAAGGGTTTAACTCTCGGATCCGTGTCTGCACTCCTCTGTTCTTTCCTCTCATGTTGGCACCATTATCGTAGTCCTGACCTCTCATGTCGGCTATCACAATTCCTGTATCTTCCAGCTTTTTAAGAAGCACATTTGTCATACCAGCTCCTGTAGTATCATCAATGTCAATAAATTCTAGAAAATGCTCTCTGACAGTCACCATTGCAGGGACATTTTAACTAGGTTCTGTTGTTGTTACAAAACGCACCATTAAAGTCATTTGTTTCATATGGCTGATGTCAGGCGTTCAGTCCAGAATAACAGAGTAATATCTTGCTGACTTCAGATCTGCCACAATTTTTTGTTTGACTTTTGTTGCCAGTAACTGTATGATCTCATTTTGAATTGTTTTTCCAAGGTAGTGGTGTGTGTATATTTCTTGGGTGGTGACTCTTCTTAGATGCTCCTGGAATACAGCATCAAACTCAGTGATGAGGCAATTTCCATCAGCTTCTAACACATCCCAGTAGGCACCATCCCCTGCGGAGACTTGCATGTACTGGTTCAAGCTGGATGCAGTACAGACCACTGCCCAGAGAATGGATTTTTAATAAAAATCCAGAGATTAAAACTGGCTCAGGGCCTTCTTTCCTGATCAAGCAAACAGACAGGACCCTTCTGTCCAAGGGGAGCCCCACTCCTTAGGGGAGGATTAGACAGAATGACTTGCCAGAGCCCTTGCAGGGAGAGGGGTGTGTGTGTTTGTGTGTGTGTGAGAGAGAGAGAGAAAATTTATTAGCTTGTGTGTAGGTTCTTTCGTTAATGTTAATACATTTTCTTGGCAATGCTTTTACCTTAAGAATAAAATGTGCTTGCTTAGAAAAAAGCTGTGTGGTAACTTAAAACTGTGGGAAATTACCTTAGAAGAGAAAGCAAAGCAGAGGTGCTGGCCTCTTTGAGCAGTCTGTCTAACTGGGGACATCACAGTGTAGGCAGGGAGCTGTGCAGCCTGGAAATACCCTGATCAGAAGAGAGAGAGACACACACTTTTCTCTCTAAGAAAGCTAACAGCTGTGGGGCCAGAAGCTGGAGAGGGGTGCCTGGAACATGGAGGGGGAACATATGTGCAGTTGCCCAGAACTGTGACCAATGGACCATCCTTCCTCTCTTAGAAGTATAGCCTAGGACCCACAAAGTGGCCTAAGAGCTTTAGGCACTACAGTCCCACTGAAGATTTTTCAGCAGGCAAGTTTTAAAAGATGACTGTAAACCATGGCTAGAAGAATGTTTTAAGAAGTTCTACATTATCAATTTCATCCAAGCTCCTTAACTCTGAAATGGCTTTCATGAAACATCTATAGGCTGCAAGCACTGCTTCTCTGGGAAGACACCATCCACGAGACACACCACCAGAAAATAAGTTATTTCTCCCCATGAGTGGGCTAAGAATGCTTTTCTTGCTCCCCCTCCACTTTTCTACTAGAGGGCGCTCCAGAGCAACATATCCTATAGTATTTTCTTGGTTTATTCAATTACTTTAGTCCCAGGCGGTGACAGGAAGGCCACGCACAGGTCACAGAAAGAGCAGGTTCCATATTTATAATACCAACGGTTAAATGAGAAGCAGCAGGCAAAAATCCTTTGTAAGTAATTGGTGAAGATAATCTAAAGTTACAAAATGCCCTGCTTGATTCTACATCTCCATCTTATTCTCCTGCTGTCAGGTGAGAGACATTTTCATTGTGAAGCAGATGTATAAATACTTCAGAACCTCAACTTTTGTGATATTTGGCAAGTAAAATGCAATCTCTAAAAAAACCCAGAAAAATATACGGGGATTTTATGTAATTATTTTGGCAAACACTGGAATTGTATTAAACATCACGTTTTCGCTCATCAGATGTGCCTTGAATGATAGATAAATATTACAGAAAAAAGGATGCATAACAACGTGTTTCAAGACCTTTCCCCCCTTTGCAGGTATTGTTGAAAGTTTTTCTGTGTCCCAGTCACCTCCGGAGCTGAGAATCTCCGCTGGACAGAATGCAACATTACAATGTAACTTCTCCACGACAGACAGAAACCCCACTCTGTTTTGGTACCGTCAGTATCCGAGCCAACCTCCCCAGCATGTATTGACAGCTTTCAGGTCTGGTGATGAGAACAAGTTTGCCCTCGGGAAATTCTCAGCAGTTTTGTATGTGGAGGATAACGATTATTTTATTAATAAGATGCGTCTGACCTTGGAAATTGAAGAGGTGTCTCTCCAGGACTCCTCCGTGAACTACTGTGTTATCAGACCCCACTGTGGAGTAGGGTAATATCTGTATCTGTACAAAAAGGTAAAGATTTCTCAGAGCAACATAGTGTGGAAGGCACTGTGTTTTTCTGCTTGACAACTTCTTTGTCTAAATTTGGTTCCATTCAGGCTTCACACCCCGGCTGGATCATATATATTTCCACTGTGAATTTTTGCTCTTTTTATTTAAATTAAGATACTTTTGCCATTTGAATGATTGAAGCCCTTAAATGCTATAAGGAGTGTGCAATTGTATTTTCACTTTCGATCATATTTCTTCCCGCTATCACTTCTTGTGTTGCTCATTGTTTACTACCGTACGTGCTCCTCGATTCTTGGACCCAATCCGGGAAAACACGTAGGCACCTGCTTTAGTCTTGCGGAAATAAATGAGCTACACACACATTGCTAAAAAAATAAACGTGTTTAAGGGCTTCACTGGGTCAGGATTTCAGTTTAAAACGCTTAAGATATAAATGATTATTACATATTTTCAGTCTCTATCCCTGTATAATATTATACCACCAAGCGCCTCTTAACCAAGCATGACTACTTATCATCTCAGTGATATTTACGAGAGTAGTTACATGCCGAAATTCGCAATGTTTTAATATCATATTTGTTGCCTTTGCACAAAAAAAATCCTTTAGAAATTGGTTACCAAATTTTCAGAATTTGGAAACACCTGCTAAAAAACACGGGGTCAGATTCTGGTCTCTTTTACAGCAATGGAAGCCTGAGACAACTCCAGTGGTCCAGATCCTCATCTAGTGAAAGGCATCGTAGTACTAGCAAAGCCAATGTCTGTCTGTCAGTGAGCAGGATGTGGGCAGGCAGCCCAGAGGTTAGAGCCGGAGTGAGCATCCAGAAGACAGAGCCAAGGGGCAAAGCCAAAGTGAGGCATGAAGCTGAGGGCCAGGGTCGGATTACCTGCAAGTGAGGCCAGGCGGAGTCCAAGACACGAGCAGGGCTGGAACAAGCCAGCCCAGAAGCTAAAGTAGCAGCCCTGGCAAATGATTTGGGCAACTCCTGAACTGTTGCTGCTGCTGGGCTTAAGAGCTGGTCTGCTGACTCTTCCAGCCAATCAGGCTGTGGAGTCTATGAGGCAGCCCATTGCAGGCCAGCTGTGCTCCTGATTCTTTCTTTCTTTCTTTCTTTCTTTCTTTCTTTCTTTCTTTCTTTCTTTCTTTCTTTCTTTCTTTCTTTCTTTCTTTCTTTCTTTCTTTCTTTCTCTCTCAGTTACCTATTAACGAGAAAACAAAGCGCTGACTAAATGCACCTGAGGTCACCAGAGAACTCAATCTCTTTCCTATACCCTGACAATTACCAAACAAAAAAAATAAATAAATAAAAAAAAATCAAGACTTTTTTCTAGAAGCGGGATGAGATCCCCAGATGAATTACGAGAAGGAAGTAAGCATAATGTTACAGTCAGCCACAAACCCCACCTCCCTTTGCTTCCTGGGAACCTGTGTGTTCACATCCGCCCCAGAGAGAAGTAAGGCAGAATCTGGTCAGGTTTTAACATTCGAGGCGCTTTCTGCAGAGTGTGGAGGTTTGAACACCTCTCAGTGGAACTACCGGGGCCCACTTATCTCAAACAATGAACAAGTGTTTGCTTCTGACCCTATTCCTAGGGACTCGGTGTCCAGGTAATTGTTGTTTTAGCTTTGTTCGGGCAACTTGTCTCACTGCCTATGAATCTGTCTCATACCAAGTTGCATCCTTAATTATCTTTCTACCAGCTGTCTCTTTCTTTCCCTCACTCCGACTTTCTCTGTCTCACGATCTCCGTTACTCTGCTCTCTCTCTCTCTCTCTCTCTCTCTCTCTCTCTCTCTCTCTC
>QXTE01000465.1:256021-267662 GCA_003942145.1 Platysternon megacephalum
GGGGGGGGGGGGGGGACACGACAGCTGTGCATATCTCTCTATCAGTGTTATAGAGGGCGAACAATTTATGAGTTTACCCTGTATAAGCTTTATATTGGGTAAAACGGATTTATTTGGGGGTTTGGACCCCATTGGGAGTTGGACATCTCAGTGTTAAAAACAGGAACACTTCTGTAGCTGCTTTCAGTCAAGCCTACAGCTGTTAGGGGACGTGGTTCAGACCTGGGTCTGGGTTTGCAGCAGGCTAGCGAGTCTGTCTCCAACCAGTCAGGGCACTGAAGTCCCAAGCTGCCAGGGCAGGGAAAGCAGCGGCAGAAGTAGCCTTGGCACATCAGTTGGCAGCTCCAAGGGGGTTTCTTTGATCCAACCCATCACACCACAGTCTGGGCCAGCTCATGCTCTGTTGAGATGGTTGCAAGGCCAACCAGCCTCTCCTGTGTCATTGTGGCGCGTAGATGTGTTTTTATTAACTTCAGCTTGGAGAAGCTGCGTTCTCCACTGGCATCTGTTACAGGAAGTCTTAGAAGTATGAGCAGAGCAACAAAAGCATTTGGAAAGAGGGTGGTCATCTTATTTGTGCACATATATTCCAGAACAGCCTTTGGAGTTGATCCTGCTGAAATGTATCTTGAAAGGGCTTTCAGTTCATCACTTAAATCACTCACATCAATATCACGCATGTCATCATGTGTCAACACTGTCTCTAGTGCCCTGCATTGCTGGTGTAGATCTTCTTCAGGTATAGTGAGGAGTTTTGGAATATCATACAACATCCCAAATATACTGCTGTGTTCCTTTAGCTGCATGAAACGTTCTTCAACTGACTGTATTGCACAATCTAGCACCTGGTTAAAGAATTCAACTTTGAATTGTTGTTTGGGGTCTCTTATGGGATTATCCCGTGCCTCGTAATCAAAATGTCGTCTTCTTCAGTGACTCTTGTATTTTCAAATGGGTGGGAAAAGAGCTTCAGTGTGAAGTTCCTCTGGCAACTTCTGTGCACTCTTCAGAACATTTTGAAATCCCTCATCTGACCGGTAAGACTGTAGGTATGACTTTGCTTTGTCCAGTTGTTCCATTACTCCAGATATATCAAGGTCAACACCTTGGAGCCTTTTGCTTACAACATTTATTTCAAACAGTATGTCATGCGACAACACTAAGCCACACAGAAATTTGAAGTTAGGTATGTTTCTGGTGATTCCATTTCCCTCTACCACTGTTCTCCCACGAACAATTCCTGTCATAGCATTATCCTCCATAATGGCAATTATGGCATCATCTATCTTCCCAATTTGGTGTTTGATAGGCTTTATCGCCTCCACTCGACTTTCCCATTGTGTGGCACTCAGTGGTTTCAGTGTCAGAGAGGATGTTCCCAGCTGTTGCTTCAAAATTTGCCATCGATGAGTTGATGCAGAGAAAAATACATAGATTCTTGGAATTACATTAAAAAATTCAGCAGCCTCACTAGAAGCTGATTCTGCATCACTGAACACCAAGTTCAAAGAATGAGAACTCCATGGGACAAAAAAAGTCCAAGGGTTTAACTCTCGGATCCGTGTCTGCACTCCTCTGTTCTTTCCTCTCATGTTGGCACCATTATCGTAGTCCTGACCTCTCATGTCGGCTATCACAATTCCTGTATCTTCCAGCTTTTTAAGAAGCACATTTGTCATACCAGCTCCTGTAGTATCATCAATGTCAATAAATTCTAGAAAATGCTCTCTGACAGTCACCATTGCAGGGACATTTTAACTAGGTTCTGTTGTTGTTACAAAACGCACCATTAAAGTCATTTGTTTCATATGGCTGATGTCAGGCGTTCAGTCCAGAATAACAGAGTAATATCTTGCTGACTTCAGATCTGCCACAATTTTTTGTTTGACTTTTGTTGCCAGTAACTGTATGATCTCATTTTGAATTGTTTTTCCAAGGTAGTGGTGTGTGTATATTTCTTGGGTGGTGACTCTTCTTAGATGCTCCTGGAATACAGCATCAAACTCAGTGATGAGGCAATTTCCATCAGCTTCTAACACATCCCAGTAGGCACCATCCCCTGCGGAGACTTGCATGTACTGGTTCAAGCTGGATGCAGTACAGACCACTGCCCAGAGAATGGATTTTTAATAAAAATCCAGAGATTAAAACTGGCTCAGGGCCTTCTTTCCTGATCAAGCAAACAGACAGGACCCTTCTGTCCAAGGGGAGCCCCACTCCTTAGGGGAGGATTAGACAGAATGACTTGCCAGAGCCCTTGCAGGGAGAGGGGTGTGTGTGTTTGTGTGTGTGTGAGAGAGAGAGAGAAAATTTATTAGCTTGTGTGTAGGTTCTTTCGTTAATGTTAATACATTTTCTTGGCAATGCTTTTACCTTAAGAATAAAATGTGCTTGCTTAGAAAAAAGCTGTGTGGTAACTTAAAACTGTGGGAAATTACCTTAGAAGAGAAAGCAAAGCAGAGGTGCTGGCCTCTTTGAGCAGTCTGTCTAACTGGGGACATCACAGTGTAGGCAGGGAGCTGTGCAGCCTGGAAATACCCTGATCAGAAGAGAGAGAGACACACACTTTTCTCTCTAAGAAAGCTAACAGCTGTGGGGCCAGAAGCTGGAGAGGGGTGCCTGGAACATGGAGGGGGAACATATGTGCAGTTGCCCAGAACTGTGACCAATGGACCATCCTTCCTCTCTTAGAAGTATAGCCTAGGACCCACAAAGTGGCCTAAGAGCTTTAGGCACTACAGTCCCACTGAAGATTTTTCAGCAGGCAAGTTTTAAAAGATGACTGTAAACCATGGCTAGAAGAATGTTTTAAGAAGTTCTACATTATCAATTTCATCCAAGCTCCTTAACTCTGAAATGGCTTTCATGAAACATCTATAGGCTGCAAGCACTGCTTCTCTGGGAAGACACCATCCACGAGACACACCACCAGAAAATAAGTTATTTCTCCCCATGAGTGGGCTAAGAATGCTTTTCTTGCTCCCCCTCCACTTTTCTACTAGAGGGCGCTCCAGAGCAACATATCCTATAGTATTTTCTTGGTTTATTCAATTACTTTAGTCCCAGGCGGTGACAGGAAGGCCACGCACAGGTCACAGAAAGAGCAGGTTCCATATTTATAATACCAACGGTTAAATGAGAAGCAGCAGGCAAAAATCCTTTGTAAGTAATTGGTGAAGATAATCTAAAGTTACAAAATGCCCTGCTTGATTCTACATCTCCATCTTATTCTCCTGCTGTCAGGTGAGAGACATTTTCATTGTGAAGCAGATGTATAAATACTTCAGAACCTCAACTTTTGTGATATTTGGCAAGTAAAATGCAATCTCTAAAAAAACCCAGAAAAATATACGGGGATTTTATGTAATTATTTTGGCAAACACTGGAATTGTATTAAACATCACGTTTTCGCTCATCAGATGTGCCTTGAATGATAGATAAATATTACAGAAAAAAGGATGCATAACAACGTGTTTCAAGACCTTTCCCCCCTTTGCAGGTATTGTTGAAAGTTTTTCTGTGTCCCAGTCACCTCCGGAGCTGAGAATCTCCGCTGGACAGAATGCAACATTACAATGTAACTTCTCCACGACAGACAGAAACCCCACTCTGTTTTGGTACCGTCAGTATCCGAGCCAACCTCCCCAGCATGTATTGACAGCTTTCAGGTCTGGTGATGAGAACAAGTTTGCCCTCGGGAAATTCTCAGCAGTTTTGTATGTGGAGGATAACGATTATTTTATTAATAAGATGCGTCTGACCTTGGAAATTGAAGAGGTGTCTCTCCAGGACTCCTCCGTGAACTACTGTGTTATCAGACCCCACTGTGGAGTAGGGTAATATCTGTATCTGTACAAAAAGGTAAAGATTTCTCAGAGCAACATAGTGTGGAAGGCACTGTGTTTTTCTGCTTGACAACTTCTTTGTCTAAATTTGGTTCCATTCAGGCTTCACACCCCGGCTGGATCATATATATTTCCACTGTGAATTTTTGCTCTTTTTATTTAAATTAAGATACTTTTGCCATTTGAATGATTGAAGCCCTTAAATGCTATAAGGAGTGTGCAATTGTATTTTCACTTTCGATCATATTTCTTCCCGCTATCACTTCTTGTGTTGCTCATTGTTTACTACCGTACGTGCTCCTCGATTCTTGGACCCAATCCGGGAAAACACGTAGGCACCTGCTTTAGTCTTGCGGAAATAAATGAGCTACACACACATTGCTAAAAAAATAAACGTGTTTAAGGGCTTCACTGGGTCAGGATTTCAGTTTAAAACGCTTAAGATATAAATGATTATTACATATTTTCAGTCTCTATCCCTGTATAATATTATACCACCAAGCGCCTCTTAACCAAGCATGACTACTTATCATCTCAGTGATATTTACGAGAGTAGTTACATGCCGAAATTCGCAATGTTTTAATATCATATTTGTTGCCTTTGCACAAAAAAAATCCTTTAGAAATTGGTTACCAAATTTTCAGAATTTGGAAACACCTGCTAAAAAACACGGGGTCAGATTCTGGTCTCTTTTACAGCAATGGAAGCCTGAGACAACTCCAGTGGTCCAGATCCTCATCTAGTGAAAGGCATCGTAGTACTAGCAAAGCCAATGTCTGTCTGTCAGTGAGCAGGATGTGGGCAGGCAGCCCAGAGGTTAGAGCCGGAGTGAGCATCCAGAAGACAGAGCCAAGGGGCAAAGCCAAAGTGAGGCATGAAGCTGAGGGCCAGGGTCGGATTACCTGCAAGTGAGGCCAGGCGGAGTCCAAGACACGAGCAGGGCTGGAACAAGCCAGCCCAGAAGCTAAAGTAGCAGCCCTGGCAAATGATTTGGGCAACTCCTGAACTGTTGCTGCTGCTGGGCTTAAGAGCTGGTCTGCTGACTCTTCCAGCCAATCAGGCTGTGGAGTCTATGAGGCAGCCCATTGCAGGCCAGCTGTGCTCCTGATTCTTTCTTTCTTTCTTTCTTTCTTTCTTTCTTTCTTTCTTTCTTTCTTTCTTTCTTTCTTTCTTTCTTTCTTTCTTTCTTTCTTTCTTTCTTTCTCTCTCAGTTACCTATTAACGAGAAAACAAAGCGCTGACTAAATGCACCTGAGGTCACCAGAGAACTCAATCTCTTTCCTATACCCTGACAATTACCAAACAAAAAAAATAAATAAATAAAAAAAAATCAAGACTTTTTTCTAGAAGCGGGATGAGATCCCCAGATGAATTACGAGAAGGAAGTAAGCATAATGTTACAGTCAGCCACAAACCCCACCTCCCTTTGCTTCCTGGGAACCTGTGTGTTCACATCCGCCCCAGAGAGAAGTAAGGCAGAATCTGGTCAGGTTTTAACATTCGAGGCGCTTTCTGCAGAGTGTGGAGGTTTGAACACCTCTCAGTGGAACTACCGGGGCCCACTTATCTCAAACAATGAACAAGTGTTTGCTTCTGACCCTATTCCTAGGGACTCGGTGTCCAGGTAATTGTTGTTTTAGCTTTGTTCGGGCAACTTGTCTCACTGCCTATGAATCTGTCTCATACCAAGTTGCATCCTTAATTATCTTTCTACCAGCTGTCTCTTTCTTTCCCTCACTCCGACTTTCTCTGTCTCACGATCTCCGTTACTCTGCTCTCTCTCTCTCTCTCTCTCTCTCTCTCTCTCTCTCTCTCTCTCAAAAGAGTGCACTCAGACTATCTATCTATATCTCCCTCCCCATACACCCCCTCTATCTGTCTATCTCCATACACCCCCTCTATCTATCTGTCTATCTCCATACACCCCCTCTATCTGTCTATACATCCCCTCCATCTAGCCCCATCCACACTCCCCCCATCTAGCTGGTGTATTCTGTTTTGTGGCAGGTGCTGTGTCGGGCAATTCAATCCAATCCATTGAACCCGACGTGTCTGTCATAGAAGGAGACGCTGTGACACTCAGCTGCTCCTACAGCACCAGCTATAGCGGTGTCTCTCTCCACTGGTACCGCCAGAACCCCGGCCAAGCCCCGCAGTACGTTCTCCAGAGAGGAGCGAAGGGAAGCACCATCAGTGACCGCGCAGATTTTGCCCGGAAGAGGTTCATTTCTGAGACTAACGCCACTGCTACAGTTCTGATCATCACAGGCCTGGAGCTGGCAGACGAAGCTGTGTATTATTGTGCCTTGAATGAGACACAGTGAGAGAGTCTCCGGAGACAGCTGCACAAAAACCCTCCCACATCCCTCACGTGCATTCTTCCCCGTCTGTCTTGGCTGTTGAGTTTCAAAAACCTTTGACGCATGCAGGGGCTGTCTCTCACTGGGTGTCTGTGCAGCTCCCTGCCTGATGGGGCCAGCCCAGATCTCAGTTTTATCCTCTAGGTGCCATCACCATGACCATCAATTTCCAACTGTGTGCTAGGAAATACTTGGTCTCAGCATTTTAATCTGATTTCGGGGTTTGAACACCAGATTCCCATTAAAAATGAACAGCGGCTGATATAATAGATTAACAGATTTTAAAAAACAGAAGGCACCTATCTGATCGAGTCTGACTCCTGCATAGCACAGGTCAGAGAAGTCATCTCACAATTCCTGCTTTCAGGAGAACATTTTCAAAAATGCCTTTTGAAAATGGAACAGAATTCAAACCGCTGCCGGGAGCGCTTTGATGTGTCAGTGTGGTCCCGCGCCAGCGCTGGGAGCAAACTTGCTGCGCTCGAAGGGGTGTGTGTGTGATTTTTCGTCTACACTGGCAAAGTTACAGCGCCGCTCAGAGAGCAGAAAACCGCTGTTGTGTGTTCAGGATCCATTCCCGCAGACCGAAAGGGAGGACAGAGCGCGCAGTACCAAAACCCAAGAAAGATGGCGCCAAACCCGGATGGAAGCAAAGAGGCTGCTGGGATGCGAAGTGATGCATGACGGGGCATAGGGCCAGGACCCAGGATGCCCCGTGCCCCCCTCCCCCTTCCCACAAGCCTCAGCAGCAGAAGGGGAAGAGGTGCTCTGTGGGATAGCTGCCCAGAGTGCACCGCTCCCAATGCCACTGCAAGAGTGGCCACACCGTTGGGCTGGCAGCTGACAGTGTGAACACACAGCAGCGCTTTCCCTGCAGCGCTCTCTGAGGGGCGCTGTTACTCCCGGCGCTTTACATTTGCAAATGTAGACTGAGGGCAGGGCACGTCTACACTGGCAAAGCTACAGCACCAGGAGTTACAGCGCCGCTCAGAGAGCGCAGAAGGAAAACCGCCGTGTTGTGTTCTCACTGACAGCTGCCTGCGCTGTAGTGTGTTCACACTTGCAGCACTTGCGCCGCTGTTTGGAGCGGTGCACTCTGGGCAGCTATCCCACAGAGCACCTCATTCTCTTTTGCCGCTAAGACTTGTGGGAAGGCAGACAATGCTGTGGGGAATCCTGGGACCTGTCCCAATGCCCCGGGATGCATTGCTTTGCATCTCAGCAATCTCTGTGCTTTCTTCCGCATTCGGCGCCATCTTTCAACAGTCTGTGTACTGTGCACCCTGCCCTGCCTCTTTCGGGCTGCAGGAACGGATCCCGAACTGCTGACCAGTATGCTGCTCGCACTCACCAACACGTCACGAGTGGCAGTGGAGTTATTCCTTAAACTACAAAGGCAAGAGGAGTTTGACATTGATCTCGCCACGAGTAGTAGCTACGACACGAGATTGCTTGAGGCATTCATGGAGATGCTGATCACAGTGGAACGCCGCTTTTGGGCTTGGGAAACAAGCACTGACTGGTGGGATCACATTGTGATGCACGTCTGGGATGACGAGCAGTGGCTGCAGAACTTTCACATGAGGAAAGCCACATTCATGGGTCTGTGTGATGAGCTCGCCCCATCTCTGTGGTGCAAGGACATGAGAATGAGAGCTGCCCTGCCATTGGAGAAGGGCGTAGCGATTGCACTGTGGAAGCTGGTTACTCCAGACTGCTACTGATCGGTCGCTAACCAGTTCGGAGTGGGAAAGTCGACTGTTGGAGTCATGTTGATGGAAGCGTGCAGGGCCATTAATCAATCACATCCTGCTCCGAAAGATCATGACTCTGGGCAACGTGCATGACATTGTGGATGGCTTTGCACAAATGGGTTTCCCTAATTGCGGAGGGGCGATATATGGCGCGCACATTCCAATTCTGGCACCAGATCACCAAGCCACCGAGTACATTATTCACAAGGGGTATTTCTCAATGGTTCTCCAGGCCTTTGTGGACCATCATGGGCATTTCACAGACATTAACACAGGCTGGTCCGGAAAGGTGCATGACACATGCATCTTTCGGAACACTGGCCTGTTCAAGAAGCTGCAAGCCGGGACTTTCTTCCCGGACCAGAAGATCACTGTAGGGGAAGTCAAAATGCCCATTGTGATCCTGGGAGACCCCGCCTACCTCTTAATGCCATGGCTCATGAAGCCATACACGGGGCAACTTGACAGCAGCAAGGAGCAGTTCAACAGGCTGAGCAAGTGCAGAATGAGTGTGGAGTGTGCATTTGGCCATTTAAAAGCACGCTGGTGATGCCTCTATGGGAAGCTGGACATGGCCGATGACAATATTCCTATGCTTATAGCTGCGTGCTGTACCCTCCATAATATTTGTGATGGGAAGGGTGAAAGCTTAACTCAGAGCTGGACAGCAGAGGCTCTGTGTCTGGAGGCTGAGTTTGAATAGCCAGAGACCAGGGCTATTACAGGGGCACAGCGCAGGGCCATAAGGATCAGGGTTGCCTTGAGGCAGCAATTTGAAGCTGAAAGTCACTAATATTTGTTGCTATGCTAGGGATCGCAGTGCTTGTAATGCTAGGAGGTGATTGGTGCACATGATGCAAGAAGGGGCCTTAACATTATTGTATGTTCCTTGGCACTGCTCTTTTTGCTTTCATTTAATAGAATAAAGATTGCTTTCAAACAAACACAATTCTTTTATTGAAAGACAACAACCAGAGGAGAGAGTCAAACGAAAAAATTAATCAGCAGGGAGGGGGATGGGGGAAGGGAAGGTCTCAAGAGGAAGAGGAGTCCCGGGACGGCTACAGGTTTGTGTATATCCAGGGATCATACCCAGCCTTCTTCTTTGGAGTACGATGCAGCGGGTGCTGTACTTCGGCAGGGCCAAACTACAGACGGACGGGTGTTGAGTGCAGTGAGTAGTTAAGTCCACACTGCTGGACTGTGAGGAGGGAGGAGTGGAATGCTGCGGGTAGAGACTGGAGCCAGGAGGTTGATAACAGTGTGTTGGCAGGGTGTGGGGGGTACATGGGAAAGAGTTTTGCGACAGCAGCTGCAGGGGAGGGCAGAAGCGGAGCTACTTGGTTTGAAGAGCTAGTATCGCCTGGAACCAGGACCGGCTCTAGGCACCAGCAAAGTAAGCAGGTGCTTGGGGCAGCACATTTCAAGGGGCGGCACATTCCCGCCGACATCTTCAAAAATTCCAACATCAAGCCCCAGCTCTCCTCGGGCAACAAAGTGCCCAGCAACTGCCTGGATGTGGCAGACAGCGGCCTCCGGGCTACTGCTACAAAGTCTGCCTGACACCCGAGTCCGCCAAGGGCAGCTTCATGTTCCTAAATCCCTACAGCCCGAGTCCCCCGAGGAACAACGAGAAAGCCACCGAGAACTTACCAGGGCCGGGCAGGAAGCCCCCAGCAGCCAGTAACACCGTCAGCGCCGCCAGCCAGGTAACCCTGCACTGCCGTACAGCCGGTGGGGCTCAGGGAGACGCACCGGGAGAGAGTGCCATGAAATACCCCTTCAAGGGTTAGCCCGGCTTTCCCCTTCTTCTCCCCCTCCCCCGCCCTCTTGGAAACGAATCTGAGCCGGGAGAAATCCTTTCATTCAGGTGCAACTTTGTAAAGATAATGACCCGACCCTTTGCTCAAGGGGCAGTGTCGGAATTAGCACCCGTCGGACAGCAGGCAATTCTCCAGCGCGCGCCTTACCCATGTCAGTTAATGATTTGGGGAACGTCAGGCTCATTTTAAATGAGCGAAAGTAGCAGAAAGCACCCAGAAGCAGCAGCCCAGCTCCTAGTAAGACTGAGATACGGAGCGTGCCCAGGAAAGCCAAGGGCTGTCTCAGGAGATAACTGTCCCCTTTTGAGGGCTCTCGCTCAGCCTCCGATTGGGGCTGCACAACCCCGTAGCCTTCCTTCAAGAGACCCAGACGTGACACCGGGGCAGCAAAGCACGCGGTGATTTAAGCCTCTTGAAATGTCCCTCTCTAGTCTGTATTTCCCCTCCGCACATATCACAGGCCGCACGAGTTACTCAGGCGCTCTAGTGCCCACGGGGCTTTTCAGCTCCTTTGTCTCAATAAGAAATTCAGGCAGATACACCCGGCTCAAGCAGATTCAGATGCAGTCGTTGCCCAATGCTGCATCAGTACCGCACCCAGTCAAACAAAACAACAACAACAACAACAACAAACATTGCAATGTGCAAACGTGTAAAAGCCAAAAAAAATGGGGGGCGGAATTGTTTTGCTTGGGGCGGCAAAAAACCTAGAGCCGGCCCTGCCTGGAACTTGTCCACTTGGTGCTCCATAACTGTTAAGAGCCGCTCTGTGGCTTCTTTCTGGTGTGCCGCATTCTCCTTTTGGTCCCTCTTCTCACTGTCCCACCATTCCTTCAATTCCTTTTTCTTGGCGGCGGAGTGCATCATAACCTCACACATAAAGTCCTCCTTAGTTCTTCTTGGACACTTTCTAATTCTGCACAGCCATTCTGCCACCGATAACAAAGAGGGAGGCTGGGCTCCCAAGGTCATCTCTGTGAAGTTTAAATGGGACAATTTACAGAAGCAGTATTGTTTGCAACACAGACAACACTTATTCAGTGCTTTAAAACACAGCCAGTACTCACACACCTGTCACTGGCTGACCCCAGGCAAGCACACACGAGACACAAGACCCCCAAAATGGTGAGTAGCTGCAGGGGCAGGGTGAATCACTCTTCCTGGACCCTGGTGTACACTGGGCACATGACTCTTGGGCATTTGGGAAGAGCCAGCACTGTAGGGGGGGCCTGATAATCATTCCTGTCCCCACACTTTCCACAGGAGGTGATCATTATGGAAGTTATCTCGCTGATGAGGGTGAGCAGGGAATCAAGGGAGGGTTTCCTCCAAGCCTGCGGCTTCTGCCCTGGCCCCTATGCGGCTCGCCTGTGTGCAGCAATGCTCCCCCCCGTGACGGGTTGGATCACAGAAACCCACTTGGGAGCTGCCAGCTGATGTGCCAAGGCCACCTCTGTTTCTATTCTCCCTGCTAGCTCAGTGGTTCCAGCACTCTGTCTTGCTGAAGCCAGACACACCCATCTGCTCCAGACACAGACACAGAGTCTGAATAACCAGCTGCAGGTTTACCTGAGAACAGCTCACAGAAGTCTGCTTGCCCTTAGCACTCAGATGCCCAATTCCCAATGGGGTCTAAACCCAGATAAATCCGTTTTACCCTGTATAAGATTTATACAGGGTAAACTCATAAATTGTTCGCCCTCTATAACACTGATAGAGAGATATGCACAGCTGTTTGCTCCCCCAGGTATTAATACATACTCTGAGTTAATTAATAAGTAGAAAGTGATTTTATTAAATACAGATAGTAGGATTTAAGTGATTTCAAGTAGTAACAGACAGAACAAAGTAAGTTACC
>QXTE01000465.1:267963-288952 GCA_003942145.1 Platysternon megacephalum
CCCCCCGTGACGGCACAGTGGCGCGGGAAAGTTACCGTTAATGGGGCAAGAAACACAGCAGCTCTGCCGAGGAACCTGCGGCAGCGGGTTGCCCAGTGTCTCCACGAGAGTTTCCTGGAGATCTCTGAGGGAGATTCCCGTGAAGTGAGGGAATCTATCAACAGCCTGTTCCACTGCTCAGACTAGGCATGTGGTGGGAGACAAGCCTGCTTTCTGCAACCCTCCTGCCCCCAACAACTCGCTTCAGAAATTCCAAAAAATCAGATCCACCTACCAGGGGCCTCTTCTCCTGTTTGTGCATTGTCAAGCTCTGACTGCTGTGACTGGCTAGCCTCCTCCGGAGTAGAAAAGAGCTCCTGACTGCATGCATCTCTGGCCTCCGAGTCGTACTCGGCCTCTGGGTCCCCCTCCCTCTTCCCCTCCCCCTCTTCATCCAAGATTTGCTCCTCCTGGCTCGGTCCACTCTCAACTGGCATGTGAGCCAACGAAGTATCCACAGGGGCCTTCGCAGTGGAGAATCGCGTCCAGCTCTTTGTAGAACCGGCAGCTTGTGGGCGCAGCACCAGAGTGGCAGTTTGCCTCCCGCGCCTTGTGGTAGGTGTTCCGCAGCTCCTTCACTTTGACCCTGCACTGCAGTGTGTCCCGGTCATGGCCCCTTTCTATCCTGCATTGTGAAATCTGTCCGTAGGTATCATAATTCCTATGGCTGGAGCGCAGCTGGGACTGGACAGCTTCCTCTCCCCAGCTGAGAGGTGGGAGACGGGAGGGCAGTAGCAGCTGCTGCTAGGGTAGCAATAACTGTCTGTAGGTTAAAAATACCTACTCCTCATATCAGTATTTCTCCTAATACTGAATCCTTTAATGAGCCACTTGTAGTTATGATTAGGATTTTCAAGAGAGTTAAGCACCCAGTTTCCTTTAAAAATTCCAGGGAAATTCTATGTCCTTAGGCTCTTTTGAATATCGCCGTCCTAATCACCAGCCAAGAAATACCAAAAACATGAAGTATTCGTGCAAATCTGAAATTTGTACACCAGGGGGATTTTGAATAATGACTGGACAGTGACAGTAAGACGCTTTTAAAATGTGCTAAGCTATCGCTTTCCTCACAGTCTCACAGCTCAGAAAAAAACGTATGTGAGTAGTCACAGGCTTTCCAAAAATTCTCCTCTGAAGAAACATCGCACCTGAAATTCCACGCGCATTTTCACCTCCTGGGTGGTCTCTGATAGTTGTATTGGTCTACTAGGGGTGCTCCAGACCTGCATATTAACCACCTCTGACTTTGTATTTTGTTGGTATGTACAGTACAATAGCTTTAACGTCACAAGGCGAGAAGGAAATTGAAGAGGGGCTTACAGAAAAAGCAGGACTAATTTTTACACCGTGCAAAGTCATTAAAATAGATAAAGGAAACAACAAATAAATTCACACAAGCGGAAGAAATCTTTTCTTGCTCGCCGCAGACACTGAGTGAGCAGGAGGTTAATTTGAAGCTGCAGCGAGCATGCTGTGTCTACTAGTACAGCTCTGTATTCTACTGTTGTTGTCAGGCGAGATCAAAAAAGAAAATCAATGAACTGTGACATTGAATATCGCGTGGTGTTTAGGGAAGAAAGTTATTCTCCTTTTACAAAGACACGCGCTGTTTAAAATAAAGAAATGACGTCATTCTGTATTCGGGCTGGGATTTGCAGAGCTGCCTAACGGATCTGGGTAGCCAGTTCCCATCAATTTTAAAGTATCCGCATCTCTTGGGTACCTTTGAAGATCTCAGCTGCCGCCCTTCTAAAAACGAATGAGAAAAATACAGAGATAGACAAATAGTTATATATTGCAGAGCGGGGATAGGTAGATAGATAGAGAGTGGGATGTTTGGGGATAGATAGATAGATAGATAGATAGATAGATAGATAGATAGATAGATAGATAGATAGAGGGGGTGGATGGGGATAGATAGATAGATAGATAGATAGATAGATAGATAGATAGATAGATAGATAGAAGGGGTGTATGGGAACAGATCGATCACATTTATTGGAAAACTCTTTGAGATCCTCAGCTGACAGCAGACACAACTGTGCTACTTTTTATAGTGAATTTGCATCTACTGTTTTTGCAGGACTAAGTACCGAGAAGAACAGTGTCACCCAGAGACAAGGACAGCTGACCGGGGTACAAAGTGACTGTCACACTGGGCGGTACTTTCTCGACTGAAGCTGCAGGTTATGACATATACTGGTACAAACAGGACAGCAGCGGGCAGACGAAGTACCTCTTCCGAAGGTCTGCCCGGAGCGAGCACAACGGGGCTGGGAGCCGGTTCTCATGGGACTTCAGGCGAGCCGAGAAATACGTGGGTCTGAGAATTGCGGAGTTAGAACGGAGCGATTCGGCGATGTATTTCTGTGCTATCGCTGAGAGGGCCTTAGGTTACCACTGGGGGTGGGTTAATAGAGGGGCCTTTACAAAATCCAGTGATCAGTTTTCTCTTGACTCAGAGACAAAACTGGCGCAGACAGAAATCAGTGTAAAGAGACACAACAAGCCACAAGCAGGGGTTTGAATCAAACGGTGCAGGTGTCACGGAAACCGCACGGGCACTAACTGTGTGGAAATGTTCCCCTATTCCAGGAACCGTCCCCCCATCTCCCCCACAGTACCCAGAACCTCATGAGCCAGATGTCAGTACCTGTCACACCGCAATTCCCATGAATAGCTCCGTCTGCTTTTGGGGTCAGACCCCAGCAGGTAGGAATCAGACCTCGCTCCAGTAGCGCAAACGGGGCGAAGTATCAGCTGGTGTACATCAGAGTTGCCCCATTGAATTCAATGAGCCAGACCCCAGGTGGTGTAAATCACCCTACGGTCATTGGAGTCAATGGGACAGATCCCCAGGTCGTGAGTCAATGGGTTTAACTTTGCTTCACTCTGGAGAAAGAAACCCGGGCACAATGTTTCTCTGGGCTGTGAGCAGGGAGGGTCCTGACCAGATCTGTGGCAACAGAATCCATGTGCAGTTCCATGTGTGTGTGTGTTTGTTTGTTTGTTTGTTTGTTTGTTTGTTTGTTTTAGCCTTTGAAAAAAGTAAAAGCCGCTGGACCTCGTGTTTCTTGCTGAGCTCCCGTCTCCAAAGATGAGACAGAACCAAGTTGCTCCTATTGAGTTGCTAAAGAGATTCAGAGGGTATTAGCTGTTACATGGTGAGGGAAACAGCCTTCAACTGGGGTCTATAGGAGAGGACTAAATGGTCTTGTCACAGATTTAATTTCTCTGGTTTGATTCTGTGAGAGAAACTTCACCATAAGATTCTATTCTATCCAGGTTCCTGTATTCACCCATCATTGTGGTGGCCTGAGTCCCTGAAGATCTGGAAACAATATATTTAACCATGAATGCTCCAGAAATCCTGCTTTGGACAGCAACAGCATTTCTATCTTTGAGTAAGTGTCCGTTAAAAGGGGAAACGAATGTTAGAACTTCTAAAACAACAAGGAGTCCGGTGGCACCTTAAAGACTAACAGATTTATTTGGGCATAAGCTTTCGTGCGTAAAAAAACACTTCTTCAGATGTTAGGACTGCTGGTACCTAATGGGTTTGAACAGGAGGGAACTGAAAGCCAGGATTCCTGGGTTCTGTTCATAGCCCAGGGGTTTAGCGGGTTAAAAGAGGGGGTCGGAGCTTCTGGTTTCTAGTCCCACTTCTGGGAGAGGAGGAGAGTCTAGTGGTTGAGAGCAGTTAGACTGAGCATCAGGACTCCTGGGTCCTATACCCAGCCCTGAGTGGGGATCACGCTGTCGTGGGTAGAGCATGGACGATTAAGACTCAGAACTCCTGGATTCTATTCCCAACTTCACTGCTGCCTTACTAGAAGCGGGGCAAACCCATCCCCCATTCTAGGCCTGAGTTGGTCTCTTTGTACAAGATGCGTATAAAGAACCTTTTCATTTCTGGGAGGCCCTGAGCCCTAAAAGGACTCTGTTCTCCTCACACGAGAATGGCTGTAGATGTGCAATAGTTTTACATGCTTAATTAGGGTGAACTTTTTCTCTTTCCTTCCCTGCAGGTCTCAGCCAGGGACAAGGCAGTGTCAGGCAAACACAAGGGCAGCTGGAAAAGTTGGGGGGCCAGACTGTCACCCTGGAGTGTACTTTCTCCACTGGAAACCAGTATTATTACTTATTTTGGTACAGACAGCAACGATCAGGGGCAATGGATTTCCTCTTCCGAATATCTCAGAGTAACGCTGAACAGAACGGAGCCGGGAGACGGTTTTCTGCACAATTCAGGAAATCCTCAAAATTCTTCAGTTTAACCATTAAAGAGCTAGAACCGACGGACTCGGCGATGTATTTCTGTGCTCTGCGGGAAGACGCTGTGAGGCGTTTAATAGGGAGCCCTGTACAAAAACCCACCCGCTTGGCTTTCTCACCATGAGAAACACAACTGCAGAGTATTATCCCCAGGCCACAGATAGTGGGGCTGGTATAAACCACACGATCTGACACCTACGAGAGACTTATGGGCCTAATTCACCATTGTGTTACCCCAGATTAACCTCAGTTTACCCATAGTGGGTCTGCTCCTCAGCTGCGGTGAATCACTGTGGGGCAGATGGAGTCAACTGGGCCAGGTCCACCACAGGTATCAATCAGCTGTACTCGCATTGGGGCTGGATTCCCCTAGCTGGAGTAAACCAGCATGGGGACAATAGGACAGATACACAAAGACACAACACACATAAGCATGCAGACACACACGCACGTGCAAACACAAACAATAGAGACAGATAGAAAGACACCCACACCCACAAAACCAGCACACACAACACAGAGCTTTTAAGTCTTCCCACAATGTCTTTAATTCAGTTCCCACTAAGTAGCAACAAGAAGGACAATAAAAAGGAAAATGAATAATAAAAAAACGACAGAAAGTCAGAAACCGACCTTCCAGGAAGTGCAGTGGAAGGAATTTGTCCCACGAGTTCTCACCTGCGCTTCAGTTTCCGACTAACCTGAACCCAGCCCGTTTCCTGTGTCTGTTACGCATTTCCCGAACCCCTCCCCCTTCTGCTAGGCTGGTCTCTGCACTAACCTCTCCCAGTCCTTCCGAGAGTTGCCTTTAAATTCTTCTCGCAGCGACCTCTCAGCTTGTCCGGCTGCCGCTGTCTGAGGCACCATGGAGACGCGTTTCATTCTCAGCCTTTGGGTCTTTAACCAACTAGGTAACCGGGCTCTGGGTTTTTGGGAAAAGCGTCATGGAATTCGGCTCCCGACTCCCATCCTACCCTAACCCGAACCCTGATCCTAACTCTGACCCAGATCCGAACGCCCCTGCTATCCTTAACCTTCATTTTTGCGCTAACCTTAATTTGTTCGAAATTAGGCGGATAAATCCCTTGGGCTCTTTAAAAATTCCCAGCCTAGACCTGCCAATGCACCTGGATGTCCTTGAATGTGAGTGTCTCGTTGCAGGTGCGCTGCTGGGTGACTCGGTCCGGTCCAATGAACCCGAGGTGTCTGGATCAGAAGTAGACACCGTGACCCTCAGCTGTTCTTATGAAACCGGCTACACTGCTGGTGTCTATCTCTTCTGGTACCGTCAGTACCCGAACCGAGCCCCGCAGTACATCCTCCGGAGAGGAACGAAGGAATTCAGATCTGTCAGCGATACCGCCGGTTTCGCCCAGAAGAGGTTTTCTTCCCAGGCTACTGACAGCTCCACAGTTCTGAACATCACAGCCCTGGAGCTGGCAGACAGAGCGGTGTATCTCTGCGCCCTGCGTCTGGCACAGTGACAGAGCCACATAACAGAGCTGTGCAAAAACCCTCCCAGCCTTGCTGCAGGGGATGTTACAGACATTAAAACGGGCAACAGCGCCTTGAAAGAGAGTATTTGCGCTGCTTAAATATACAACTCCCCTAAAAGTTAAATGTTTATTTAAAGAGCTAATTTAAGATAAGATAAGGATAAGATAATGGGCCTGATATTTAATTAGGACACTATTAACACCTCTTTTCCTGGATTTAGGGATGATCTATATCGGTGTTGTGCGTGTGTGGGAATCATTTGTAGTAAAAGAAGGGTGAAAAGTGAGTACAAATGTAGATGAAGTGACCTATTGTTGAAAATACAAATTGAGAGAAAATGCGAATGAAAAATTTCCTTTTAAAACGGAGAATACACTGTTAAATTGCTCATTTATGGAGAAATGGGTGTAAAATAGGAGAGTAAAAATGTGTGTGTGTGTGTGGGGGGGAATTGTTGGAAATACCCATTTTTGAGTGGTGGGGTAAAGCTGAAGTTACTCTCTCAGAGTCAAATCAATGCTCCTGTTGTAGAGACAGTTGCATTTTGGGGTAGATTTGCTTGGAACCTATTTAATTGCAAGACACTATTCCCGAGACTATATGCTGAGAACCATGAACTCTTAACATGACAAAGCGTCGCCATCTGCTAGAGGAAGATGTAAACACAGGTTTCAGAGGGGCAGCCGTGTTAGTCTGTATCAGCAAAAAGAACAGGAGTACTTGTGGCACCTTAGAGACTAACACATTTATTTGAGCATAAGCTTTCGTGGGCTACAGCCCACTTCTTCGGATGCATAGGTTGTCTTTTGAAACCCTTCCGTGCTCTATAGGTCTCCGCTTAAACTGAGGCTGAGGGCAAAGGCAGCAGAGGAAAGACGAAAATAATTTAAAATAATTCTTTCAGGAGTTCTGGCTGGGCATTTCAAAGGAGGTTAACGGTGTTGGGCGCCTCATCCCGTTACATTTTTTATGATAGTCCCAGACATTGACTGCTGATAAACATGTTCATGCCCAATATCCCAATGATACATGAGTGCGTTAAGAAATATCAGCAGTCCCTTCCACGTGTATGGTGAAAAGGACTGTGAACGCAGCTGCATGGACTGCTGAAAAAGTATGAAGGTTTATTATCATTGGAAATCCTTCTAGGTACTCTTCCTTTTAATGTCTAGCGGTTGTAGAATAACAGGCCAAACAAAGGGAAATAATTATTTCAAGAATTTAGTCTGAAACATTGAAAGGAGACTTTAGATGCTCGCACTGCTCCTTGGACAATTTCAGGTTTCATTCGATTAAAAACAACATCTGTAGTTATGTAACCCCCTTCCCAGTCACTACTGAGCGCCGCAGCGTATTTATCCTCATACTCCCCCTGGCACAAGGAGAAATGTTACAATCTCTATTTCACATATAAGAAAATTGAGGCACAGAACCATTTCCTGGCTTGTCCCAGAGCAAACTGGAAGGTGGTGGTAGAGTTAGGAAGCGAACCCCGGTATTTTCAGTCCCCGAGCAGAAACTGATTCATAAACCCAGTTTTGTTCCCTGCACCACCCGCGATTTCAAGTACAGCCTTCCCTGACCACAGCTTGTTCCCTGTGTCTGTTAAGAGGCCCCCAAACTCCCCCCTCTTCCCCATATTGGGTCTCCGGGAGGTGGGCTGAAGCCCGCCCACTGCTAAAGGGTCCCCCCCCCCCAGCCAAAGGGGAGGACCTACAGGACCGTAAACCCAAATGATTCCGGGGGACAACCTCTTCCACTGGGCGGGTTTCCGACTAACCTTCCCCAGGCGTAGCCGCAGCGGAGGTTAGGCGCGCCCTGAAGCCCCTCAGAACATGTCACATCATTTCAGCAGAGACTTTTTGTGGAGGGGGGATCCTGTTGGTTTGTTGTGACTCCTTCCATAAAACCCCCAAGCAGAAATCCTAAACCATAGATTATAAAGCCAGAAGGGACCACACTGATCACCTAGATCCACTTCTCTCTTCTCTGCCTGATCAAGTGGTTCAGTTCCCTGCCTAGACTGTGTTACCCCCAGCAAGACAGACAGCCGAAGAGGCCAACCGCCTGTACCTTGCTTTCTCTCCAGAGGTAACGAACTGCGTAATTGCCATAGTTACAAGTTACCAGGCAGCTGTTTCTAAAACAGCACAGGTATTTCTAGGGTGAAAGCATTAGAGAAAAAACAACAAACATAAAAAAAAAACCATTAGAACAAACAACTCACCCACATGCTAAAAAGCTTATCAGGAGTAGCCCCTGATTTCAGCCTAAGTGTCAGTCCTTCTAAACCCACAACCACTGGGTTTTTCCACATGGGTCATAACTGCCACGGATCCAGAACAAATAATTTAGTCTTTCCTTTATACTGTATAGTTTGGGCCTTTAATCTTACCCACATGTAATAAGTGATAAGAACATAAGAAGGGCCAGAACAAAGGTCCATCTAGCCCAGTATCCTGTCTGCCAACAGTGGCCAATGTCCGGTGCCCCAGAGGGAAAGAACAGAACAGGGAATCACCGAGTGATCCATCCCCAGAATTTTGTCTGGGAATCTCAAAGGAGGCTAAGGGGGTTAGGCACGAAAATCCCGTTACATTTCTCCTTTGAGAACCCCAGACTTCATTCCTACTCGATCTATGTGTGCTAATGTTACCCCCAATTACAATAGAATTGGAGTGACTCGAGATATTTATACTCACAATGCCGAAATAGGCTAGAGAAATATGACGATCACTATACAGGGAAAATGAAGCACAGAGCTATTAAGAGACTTGTCCCATGTCATGCAGAGAGTCTGTGGCGCAGCCAGGAACCAGGTCTCCCACCAGCGTTCGAACCACAAACCCAACCTTCCCTCGCTAGCTCGCTGTCAGCTACAGACCACCCTGAACCCAGCGTGTTTCAAATCCCGAACCCGCCCCTTGGGCTGGTTTCTGATGAACCTTCCCCAGCTGCTTTCAGAGGCGTGAAGTTAATTTTCCTGTGAGCAGCAACAGCTGAGAACCTCAGATTCGGTCGCTAGAGGGGAAACCATGGAGGCGCGTTTCATTATCAGCATTGGGCTGTTTATTCACCTAGGTAAGGTGTCTAGGGCTCTTTAGAGCATCCTAAGGAAACCAGGCGCCCAGCGCTCACTCAACTCTAATTTTAAAACTTTTCCTAACCCAAACCTCTACCCTACCCCTCAACTCTACCCCTCACCCTATCCTCAATTCACCGGGTGTCGGATGCCGAAGCCCCTTAAGCGCCTTTGAAGTGCCCGCCTAAAGTGCAGCACCCGAAACTCTTTCCCTGGGCCAAGTGCAATTGAATTGATGCCATTAGGTTAATCCTTGTGTTGCAGGTGCGGTGCTGGGGGACTCGGTCCAGCCTAAGGACCCCCAAGTGTCCGGAATAGAAGGAGACTCTGTGACCCTCAGCTGCTCTTACACTACCAGCTATACCGGTTCCCTCTCTCTCTCCTGGTACCGCCAGTATCCCAGCCAAGCCCCGCAGCACATTCTCCAGCGAGGCACCAAGGGAAACACGTATGACCACACTGCAGACCTCGCTCAGGAGAGGTTTTCTTCCCAGGCTGATGAGAGCTCCACAGTTCTGAACATCACAGCCCAGGAGCCGGCGGACACCGCGGTGTATCTCTGCGCCCTGCGTCTGGCACCGTGACAGAGCCACATGGCAGAGCTGTGCAAAAACCCTACCAGCCCTGCTGCAGATGGATTCAGACATATTGAGGATGGAAGCAGGGACCCTTGGCAGATTTGTTATACTGTGAACAAACTCATCATTTGGAATAATTTTGGTGGTGTCAAGGGACATCTTCCGATTCCTCCCAAAAGCAAATTCCTGTGCAAACATAAGAAAGGCCAGACTGGGTCAGACCAATGGTCCGTCTAGCCCAGTATCCGGCAGTGGACAATGCCAGGTGCCCCAGAGGGAATGAACAGAACAGGGAATCATCCAGTGATCCATCCCCTGTTGCCCATTCCCAGCTTCTGACCAACAGGCTCTAGTGACACCATCCCCGTTCATCCTCTGTCAGCCTTAGTTTTTCTAGGTAACAAAATAACAAAGAAAACTTGTATGTTAGCGTGGTTTGTTAGAGTACTATTGTTTCCTTGCATTACTTTTAAATAATAACCTAGATTAAAGCAATGCTTTGTATGTATGTTGGGGGCAAACAGAGGTTTGATCATCGAAAACTATTTGGCAAAAAGTATTTTAACCAGTAGGACACACACACACACACAGAGAGAGAGAGGGAGAGAGAGAGAGAGAGAGAGAGAGAGAGATATTAAAATAATTGTTCTAAAAATGCGGCGAGGAAGTTCAAAGGAACCCAGGTGAATTAGGCACCTAACTCTCTTGATTTCTCTGAACATTTCAGACTTCATTGTTAACAAAAATCTACTTACTTGCATGGGCTTCTTCTGAATGATATCTGAGCGCCTCAAATTATCCAGCCTCACGATACAGCCGTGAGGGAAAGATGGTCCTATTCCTGTCTTGTAGAGGTAGGGAAAGGGAGCCACAGAAACATATCAATTGGCTTGCCCAAGGTCAGAAAGGGGGTCTGTAGCAGAGCAGGGAATAGAAGCCAGGGTTCCTGTATCTCAGCCCAGAGCCTTAGCCACCAGCTCACTCTTCTCCCCTCAGTGTCACCACTTTGTCACCTGCAGACTGAGCACAACTCACCGCGTTTCCTGTGTCTGTTCAGAGTTTCCCCAAAACCCCTCCCGCCTCCACTAGGCCGGTTTCCCATGAACCTCCCCCATCCCCCCACCCTCCAGTTAGTTGTAGCTGCCTGAAGAGCCGTGAAGTTTAGATTCCTCTTGGCAGCGGTATCTGGAGCGTCTCACTTAATCACAATAGGAAAAAATCATGGAGACGTATTATATATTCAGCATTTGGCTGTTTAATCACCTAGGTAAACAAGCTGGGGTTTCTGAGATAGTCGAAGGAACTTAAAAGTCCTACTTACCATTTAACCCTATCTGGAACCTGACTCTCCACCTGACCCTTACACCCTAAACCTAGCCCTAAATCGAACGGCAATGCCAAATACCTACTATACTCTAGCCCTAACCTTATTTTAAACGCCATCGGGCGCATAAACCCCTTAAGATTTTTCGAAATTGCCAGTCTCACACCGCAATGCACCTCTGCGGGTCAGGTACAGGCGAAATGATGCCCTTAGTTTCATTTTTTTGTTGCAGGTGCTGCGTTGGGGGACTCGGTCCAGTCCAGGGAACCCCACCTCTCTGGAAGAGAAGGAGACGCTGTGGCCCTCACTTGTTCTTATGATACCAGCTCTACCGGCTACGTCTATCTCTACTGGTACCGTCAGTTTCACAACCAAGCCCCGCAGTACATTCTCCTGAGAGGAGCGAAGCGGGCCAGAGATGAGAGTAATACCGCAGATTTCGCCCAGAAGAGGTTTTCTTCCCAGGCTGATGACAGCTCCACAGTTCTGAGCACCAAAGCCCTGGAGCTGGCGGACACAGCGGTGTATTACTGCGCCCTGAGTCTGGCACAGTGACGGAGCCACATAGGGGAGCTGTACAAAAACCCTCCCTTCCCTGCTGCACTAGATTTTCAGAGATTAATGCTGCTTGCAGATCTCTGGATGGGACTCCTTCTACTATGTAAAACCACATATTTTCGGATGACTAGGGGTGGGACCAAAAAATGCTAATTTGTACTAAACTGCGGTGTGCAAATGGGAGAATAAAAATACAGATAACAAAGAAAATCTAAATCCTTATTTCTAGTACAATCAGGGTGAAAATGAATGAGTAAAATATGAAAAAAATACTGTTTAAAATCCCATTTGTGGAAAAATGTGGGTGAAATATTTTAAAAATTAGGTGAAAATACGTATGTTGGCAAGTATCAGAGGGGTAGCCGTGTTAATCTGTATGCACAAAAACAACGAAAATTTATTGCCCAAATAAATCTGTTAGTTTTTAAGATGCTGTCACAGAGAGTGTGTGTGTGGGGGTGTCAGGGCCCTGCACCCCTCTTCCTCGGATTCACCGTGACTCTCAGACACCCAGTAAAATGGAAGGTTTATTGGACAATAGGAACACAGTCTACAACAGAGCTTGTAGGTACAACCAGGACCCCTCAGTCAAGCCCTTCTGGGGGGCAGGGAGCTTAGACCCCAGAGACTTGGGGTTCCCTGCGTTCCACCACCCAGCACTAAACTGAAACTAAAAAAACTCCTCCAGCAGCTCTCTCCCCCTCCCCCAGCTTCTCCTCTCCTTTGTTCAGTCTCCCGGCCAGAAGGTGCCACTTCTCTCAACCCCCCTCCTGGCTCAGGTTACAGCTCAGGCAGCTTCCTTCCCATCCCCAGTGTAACTCCCCTGCTCCATCACATCTCTCCCCCCTTGGAGACTGAACTGAGCGGGGTCACTCTGACCAGTGACCCGGGGAAGTTCAGGGCCCCCTCTCCGGGACAATGCATCTGCTATCATGTTGGCACTTCCCTTCACATGGACCACGTCCATGTCATAATTCTGCAGGAGCAGGCTCCACCTCAGGAGCTTGGGGTTGGTTCCTTTCATCTGGTGCAGCCAGGTCAGGGGAGAGTGGTCAGTGTGCACGGTGAAGTGTCGCCCAAACAGATATGACTCTAGTTTCTTGAGGGCTCACACCATGGCCAGTCATTTTTTTTTTTTGATGGCTGCGTAGTTTTGCTTCCGGGGTAGCAACTTTTTGCTTAGGTACACAATTGGGTGTCTTTTCCCCTTTTTATTTGTTTGGATTAACACTGACCCCAGTTTTGTGTTGGAGGCATTGGTAAACACCATAAAGGGCTTGTTAAAGTCTGGGTTTGCCAGAACTGGGCCACTGACCAGAGCCTCCTTCAGTGCCCAGAGAGCCTCCTGGCACTCCTCGGTCCAGATCACCTTGTCTGGCTTCCCCTTCTTGCATAGTCCAGTGATGGGGGCGGCTATGGCGCTAAAGTGGGGCACGAACCTTCGATAGTACCCCGCCATCCCAATAAAGGCTTGGACCTGTTTTTTGGTTTGCGGAGCAGGCCAGTTTCTGATCACCTCCACTTTGTTTGGTTTTGGCTTTAGGCAGCTGCTCCCCACCCGATGACCTAGGTAGGATACTTTAGCCATTTTCACCTTGCACTTTTTAGCTTTTACGGTCAGCCCAGCCTCCTGGAGTCGGTCCAGCACTTGTTTAACCTGGGACATGTGACCCTCCCAGGTTTGGCTAAAGACACAGATGTTGTTAATATACGCCAAGGCAAAACTTTTCATTTTCCTCAGTAGCTGATCCACCAGGCGCTGGAAGGTGGCCGGCGCTCCCTTGAGGCCGAAAGGCAGGGTCAGGAACTCAAAGAGCCCCAGCGGGGAGATAAAGGCCGATTTCAGCCTGGCATCTGCATCCAGCGGCACTTGCCAGTAGCCCTTTGTAAGATCCATAGTGGTGAGGTATCGAGCGCCTCCCAACTTGTCTAGGAGCTCGTCAGGCCTGGGCATGGGGTAGGCATCGGATACCGTGATGGCATTGAGCTTCCGATAGTCCACACAGAACCGGATAGATCCATCCTTTTTGGGGACCAGCACCACTGACGAGGCCCAAGGGCTAGAAGATGGCTGGATTACCCCCAAAGCCAGCATGTTTCTGACCTCTTTTTTTAGGTCCTGAGCAGTTTTTTCTGTGACTTGGAAGGGGGAGCACTTTATAGGTGGGTGCGATTTTGTTTGCACCCAGTGGACAGTTAGATTAGTGCGTTCAGGCTGCTTGGAAAACAGCTGTCAGTACAGATGCAGTACTCTGATTTTAGCTTGCTGGGCCTGGGTTAGCTGATTAGAGAGGGGAATTGTTTTTAGGGGGGAACCAGCTCTTGTTCCAGGGAATAGATTTACTAAAGGGTTATTTTCCTGCTTTTTTTTACTGTTCACACACGGCCAACACCAGATTTTTTCTGTCATAATATGGCTTTATTATATTCACATGGTACACCCGGCGGTGGTGCACCTAGTTCGACAGCTTCACCACATAGTTTACCTCATTTAGTTGCTTGACAACCTTGAAGGGACCTTCCCAGGCGGCCTGGAGTTTGTTTTTCCTCACGGGGATGAGGACCATCACCTGATCCCCAGTGGCGAAGGTGCGGGCCCGCGCCGTGTGGTCATACCAGACCTTCTGCTTCTTCTGGGCTCTGGCCAGATTCTCCCTGGCCTTCCCCTCCCATTCGTCTCTCATCAGGTCTAGGGGCCCCCTTACCCGCCTTCCATATAACAGTTCGAAAGGCGAAAACCCGGTAGCCTCCTGGGGTACCTCCCTGTACGCGAACAGCAGGTGAGGTAAGTACTTGTCCCAGTCCTGCGGGTGCTGGTTCATAAAGGTTTTCAGCATCATCTTTAGCATTCCGTTGAACCGCTCCACCAGCCCGTTGGACTGGGGGTGATACGCTGAGGCCCAGCTGTGCCGAACCCCACATTTCTCCCACAAGCACCGGAGTAGGGCCGACATGAAGTTGGACCCTTGGTCTGTCAAGACTTCCTTGGGAAACCCCACTCGGCTGAAAATGGTCAGCAGCGCATCTACCACAGTGTCTGCTTCGATGGACGATAAGGGCACTGCCTCAGCGTAGCGGGTGGTGAAATCTACCACCACCAGAATGTATTTCTTCCCCGACCGGGTTATCTTGCTGAGAGGTCCCACTATGTCCATAGCCACCTTCTGGAAAGGCTCTTCTATGATGGGCAAAGGCCTCAACGCCGCTTTCCCCTTGTCCCGGGCCTTCCCCACCCTCTGACAGGGGTCACAGGATCGGCAGTACTGTTGGACCGTAGTAAAGACCCCAGGCCAGTAAAAGTGCTGTAGCAGCCTCTGTCTGGTGAGCTGGATTCCCTGGTGTCCTGAGAGAGGGATGTCATGGGCCAGGTACAGTAGCTTGTGATGATACTTCTGGGGAAACACCAGCTGCCTCCTGATCCCCCACGATTCCACTTCCCCTGGGGGAGCCCATTCTCAGTACAGGAACCCCTTCTCCCACAGGAACCTTTTCCGGCATCCTCTCCCCATGGTCTGTACCACACTGAGGCCAGCCAGGTCCCTTAGCTTCCACAAGGAAGGATCTTTCTGTACCTCAGCCTGGAACTCAGCAGCTGGGACAGGGATGGGGACCTGCTCCCTCCTGCTGGCTGGGTCTGAGGCCGCAGCCTCTCTGAGTCGTGTCCCTGGGCACTCCCTCCCCACCGGGTTAAGGTCCTGCATCTCGGGCAAGGTACCCTCCCCAAGGTCAGGGCACAGTGCCCCTCGCCGGCTCTGACTACGGGTCACGACCAGGGCACCCTGGGGGTTGCTTGCCCAGTCCTTCAGGTCGCCCCCCATCAACACCTCAGTGGGCAGATGGTGGTGTACCCCCACATCCTTGGGGCCCTCCTTGGCCCCCATTTCAGATATACCCTCACCACAGGCACCTTGAATGGGGTCCTGCCCACCCCCGTCAGGGTCAGGTAGGTGTTGGGCACCACCTGATATGGGGCCACCACCTCGGGCCGGGCCAGCATCACCTCTGCGCCCGTGTCCCAGTATCCATTGACCTTCCTCCCATCCACCTCCAGGGGAACAAGGCACTCTCTCTGGAGGAACAGCCCAGTGCCCACCCTGTAAACCAAGAACCCTGAGTCTGGAGCATCCAGCCCTCCAGAGGAGCTGGCCTGGGGTCCTCCTCCCTCCTTAGCAGGTGGTACTCTGCCAGCCCCCCTTGCCTGGGAACGCTGCCCCTCGTCCATCTGGGTCTCTACCCAGTCAACCCTCTGTGGGTTGGGTCTGCTCAGTCTGTCCCTGAGCCTGAGACACTGGGCCATATGTGGCCTCCTTGGCCACAGTGATAGCAGCCCATGTCCCATGTGTCCCCTCAAGCGGGTCGGATGGACCTAATGCCAGGTGTTCCCCTTTGGTGGGGGTTCTCCATATTTCCCCGCTGGGAGGTTTCATGGTGACTCTCTCTCTGCATTTTGGCGGGCCTACTCTTCTGGGACTCCTCCCTCTTATCCCCTGCCCGACTGTTCACAAACTCGTCGGCCAGCTGACCTGCATGCTGCGGGTTCTCTGGTTTTTGGTCCATCAACCATCGCCTCAGGTCGGCTGGGCACTGCTCATACAGTTGCTCCAGTATGATTAGGTCAAGCAGGTCCTCTTTAGCTTGGGCCCCAGCTGTCCACTTGTGGGCATACCCCTGCATCCGGTTGGCCAATTGTAGGTAGGTGACCTCAGGGGTTTTACGCTGAGTCTGGAACCTTTCCTGGTACATCTCAGGAGTCATCCCAAACTCGTGGAGCAGGGCCTTTTTGAACAGTTCATAGTCCCCTGCCTCCGCTCCTTTCACTCGGCTGTACACCTCCACGGCTGTGGAGTCCAGTAAGGGGGTGAGAAACTGGAGCCTCTCTTCAGGGCCAATCCTGTGCAGCTCGCAGGCATTCTCAAAGGCCGTCAGGAAGCTATCCATGTCCTCCCCCTCCTTACGCTGGGCCAGGAAGGCCTTATCAAAGCTCCTTGCAGTCTTGGGTCCCCCCTCACTCACCACAGGTGGGGCCCCACTGCTCCTCAGCCTGTCCAGCTCCAGCTCATGCTGACACTGTTTCTCCTTCTCCTCCAGCTCATGCTGACGCTGCTTTTACCGTTCTTCCAGCTCCTGCTTCAGTTCCTGCTGCCTCAACTGGAGCTCTTTCAGTCTCATCTCCTGTCATATTCCAGCCGCCTCAGCTCCAGGGATGGGGAGCTCTGCCAGGACGATCCCCTGCTGGCCGTCGGGGTCAGGGTGCCCTCGGTATTCGCTGGGCTCCCCCCAACCCCTACCCTAGGCATGGGTAGGCAGGGTCTAGGGATGTCCTCGGCAGCAGTCTGACCCCTCCCAGACAGGTCAGGCCCCAGGGCCCACGCTGCATCTGCCGGGTGGCGTCCCTCAGGGACAGGGCTCAGTTCATCCAAGCGATCCTTCTCCTCCAGCTGGACAATCAGCTGTTGTTTGGTGGACCTCCCAATGCGCAGCCCCCGCTGCCTGCACAGCTCCACCAGGTCACTCTTAAGGCATTTAGCTACATCCTCCTGCTGGCCACTTGCCGGCCTGTGCTCTCAGCTTTCCACCATTTCCAGGGGGACCCCTAGTGTGCCAGCCCTTCTTCAGGTCACCACCTCTTTGCCAGGGTCGAGCTGCAGATTCCTCCGCCCCTGGGACCACTTGTTGCAATCCCCAGGGGGACCCTGTTACTGCAAAAGTCCTTCTCGCTGGTCCCACACTCCCAGGGGTTAATTGCTCCCTGAAACCATCTCTCTCTGACTCTTTAGCACACCTGGTCCCTGTCAATCCCCCTTCGTTTTACTGCTCCCCAGTCACTTACTGCAGGAAGTGCCGTCCATGGGGTGCAGTAGATCCCACCGCTGCCACCAGTTGTCATGGAGAGTGTGGGGGGGTCAGGGCCCTGCACCCCTCTTCCTGGGATTCACCGTGACTCTCATCCAGCCAGTAAAATGGAAGGTTTATTGAACAATAGGAACACAGTCTACAACAGAGCTTGTAGGTACAACCAGGACCCCTCAGTCAAGTCCTTCTGGGGGGCAGGGAGCTTAGACCCCAGAGACTTGGAGTTCCCTGCGTTCCACCACCCAGCACCAAAAACTCCTCCAGCAGTTCTCTCCCCCTCCCACTGCTGCTCCTCCCTTTGTCCAGTCTCCTGGCCAGAAGGTGTCACTTCTCCCAACCCCCCTCCTGGCTCAGGTTACAGCTCAGGTAGATTCTTTTCCATCCCCACTGTAACTCCCCTGCTCCGTCACAGATGCTACTGGACTCCTCGTTGTTTTTACATATGTTGGGCTGCGTGTGATGGGGTGAAGCTACAGTGTGCCACACTACCAAAGTGAAGTGAGTATTCAAATGGAAGAAAAATTAATATGATGGGCTGATTGGTTTGGTAACTGACATTTGTGTTGCCTTTTTTTTTTTAAAGTAACGTTCCCACACGATAAAAGCGATGCTTTCTATGAGTGTGGTGTGGCGAACTAATGGCAAAGTAGCGCCATCTGCTGGTGAATAGAATAAATAGGTGTTGCGAGTTGAAACCCTTTCACTGTTCTACAGAATTTGAATGTTCTCCCATTGCAGCAGGAATGACAATAAAGGGTGTTGAAGAAACACACTAATCATTTTAAACAATTCCTCACGCGAATCTCTCCTGGGATTTTCATGAGAGCCGGAGAGAGTTAGGAGACGTGTTAGGAGCCTGACTAAATCCCAGTCTATATTACTAGTCAATACTACATGATCCCCGTCACTTTAATATCTGAGTGATTGAAAAGGATGTACCCCATAATGGCCATGGTCAGGCAGAGAAATGTTATTACTCCTTTGTACAGAGGGGGAACTAAGGCACAGAGAGACTCAGTCAATTACCCAGATTCGCTAAGGGAATCTGTGGCAGAAAGGGGAAAATGAGACCTCGTGTTTCCCAGACTCAGTCTTCTTCACCACAACCCCATCCTTCTTCCCTCCCTCTCATCGCCACTAACGTCAGCTGCAGAGTAAGCTGAACCCGGTCTATTTCTTGTGTCTATTAAGAGTTCCCTACCCAAACTCCTCCCTCTTCCCCCAGCCTGGTTTCTGATCTACGATCCCCAGTTGTAACTGCAGATTCTGTTCGCAGCAACATCTGGGACGAGTCAAATCTGGCTGCTATAAAAGAAATCATGGAGAACTCTTTCATTTTCAGAATTTTGATGTTCAATCTCTTAGGCAAACAGGTTGAGATGTTTAAAGGAGCCCAAGAGATTTAGGCGACCAGCTCCCAATACATTGTAAACCTCACCCTGGCCCTGCCCAACACCCACCGCCACACCCCAACTCTAACCCTAACCGCAATAATTGGAGTTAACTTTACCCTAATCCCAAAATTAACCTTAATGCCAGCTTCATTTCCTTTGGAGGGAGGCATCCAAATCTCCTCGACTTCTTTGCAATCCCCAGCCTTAAAGTGCAATGCGCTTGTAGTCATTTACATGTGCCAAGTACATGTGAGGTGATGTCCTTGGATGCGATTGTCTTGTTGCAGGTGCGGTGCTTGGGCGAGTGGATTCAGACCAGGGAACCCTAAGAAGGAGATTCTGTGACTCAGCTGTTCTTACAATACCAGCGATACCCGTGTCTATCTGTACCGGTACCGCCGTTATCCCAACCAAGCCCTGCAGTACGTTCTCCGCAGAGGAGCGAGGGGATTCACAGTGAGTGATATCTCAGATTTCGCCCAGAAGAGGTTTTCTTCCCAGGCCGATGACAGCTCCACAGCTCTGAACATCACAGCCCTGCATTGATATTTAACTCTCATTAAATTTCTCCTTTGAAAATCGCATTTGTCATTCTTAACGCCTCTGAGTATGTACTGAAATCTCTCCTACCCTAATACCTAAGCAGCTCAAGATATTTATCCTGCCAATCTCCACCCGAGGTAGAGGAATAGCAAGAGGTCGAGTTTACAGATAGAGGAACTGAGGCACAAAGAAGTTAACTGGTTGGCACCGGGTCACACCGGGAGCCTGTTGCAAAACTGAGAACAGAAGCCAGGTATCCTGAGTCCCAGACCAGATCCTTACGCACAAATCAATCCTTCTTCACTCAATCACGATTTCAACTGCAGAGTAACAGGGAGCCAGCAGTGTTTCCGGGGTCAGTCAGTTTCCCAAACTCCGCCCTCTTCCTTTAAGCTTGTTTCTGATGAACCTGGCCCACTTGTAGCTACTTTCAGAGACCAGAAGCTTAAAAGCCTCTTCGCAGCAACAGCTGAAAGAGTCAAACTCAGTCGCTATAGGAGACATCATGGACAAGTGTTTGATTCTCAGTATTTGGATATTTAATCACCTAGGTAAAGGGGCTCATTTTCAAGGGCGCCTAACAAATTTGTATGCACATCTCCTACCGAATCCTAAACCTTTTCTCTAACTCTCACCTAACTCTAACCTACTCTATTACTTTTAAATCTTCTGGTGTAAGGCACCTAAACCCCTTAGTCTTGTTTGAAATTCCAAACCTTACATTGCAATGCACCTAGAGCCAGTTCTATGGGTCAGCTGCAGTTGAAATGTTGCCCTTGGATTTGATTGTCGTTCTGCAGGTGCTGCTCTGGGTGACTCGGTCCAGTCCACGGAGCCTGAAGTTTCTAAATCAGAAGGAGACGCTCTGTCGCTCAGTTGTTCTTATGATACCAGCTCTAGTAATGTCTATCTGTACTGGTACCGGCAGTATCCGCACCAAGCCCCGCAGTACATTCTCTGGAGAGGAGCGAAGTCCTACAGAGATCTCAGTGATACCGCAGATTTCGCCCAGGAGAGGTTTTCTTCCCAGGCTGATGAGAGCTCCACAGTCCTGAACATCACAGCCCCGGAGCTGGCAGACACAGCGGTGTATCTCTGCGCCCTTCAGAAAGCACAGTGACAGAGCCACATAGCAGAGCTGTACAAAAAACCCTCCTTTCCTTGCTGCAGACAGACGTTAAGCACACCGAGGCGGGAATCAGCATCCTGTAGGGGACTTGAAAGCGCTGTTGAAAACACTTGGCTACACTGGCAAGTTACAGCGCACTAAAGCCGCGCACAGCGCTGTAACTCACTCCCCGTCCACACTGGCAAGGCACGTACAGCGCTGTGTCTCCGCGGATACAGCGCTGCTTGTACTCCTCCTCCGCCAGAGGAATAAGGAGAATTGCGCTGCTGCTGCTGCGCTGCGGCGCCAGTGTAGCCGCCCAATGCGCACTGATTGGCCTCCAGAACTATTCGGCAGTATCCCACAATGCCTGTTCTAGCCACTCTGGTCATCAGTTCAAACTCTACTGCCCTGGCCTCAGGTGACCAACCGTCAGACCCACCCTTTAAATTCCCCGGGAATTTAAAAAATCCCCTTCCTGTTTGCTCAGCCAGCCAGGTGTGGAGTGCTATCAGCGAATCTTTCCAGGTGACCATGCCTCCACGCGCCAGGCGAGCCCCAGCATGGAGCAATGGCGAGTTGCTGGACCTCATCAGTGTTTGGGGGGAGGAAGCTGTCCAGTCCCAGCTGCGCTCCAGCCGTAGGAATTACGATACCTACGGGCAGATATCAAGGGCCATGATGGAAAGGGGCCATGACCGGGACGCTCTGCAGTGCAGGATTAAGGTGAAGGAGCTG